>JAABOM020061229.1:0-11183 GCA_011800125.2 Solanum clarkiae
GCCAAATGATACAAAATCAAATAACCTTACATACCTCGTCGTCGGACCTCTTTACTATCTCAAAACAACCTTCCCTTTCTTCAAACAATTATCTACAACATAGTAGGTTATAAAACTAGTATTAGCAACTAATATACACACCTTGGCATCCCAATCACATAAGGAAATAATGCATGAGCAGCAAGCGGGTGTTTATAAATCCGGGCGCATTCCTTTAACATTTTTGCCCCTAATCGTATTTTCTAATACACATTAGCATGAACATATCATGTAAAGCCTATTTTAAGTCCATAACAGCCTTACAACAGCCCACATAGCAAAAACCATCACAATTCCACGCAATCTAAAAACGGGCAGCATAACGTTACCTTTCCTCACTGCCTTTCGACCTTAACAATTCCAAATCGGTTCCAACCTTAACCTAATTGTTCTAGCAACATTTATACTTACCACCAGCTATAATCCGGTTTCAGAACAGCCACAAATAAGTTATTAAGGACATGATACAACAGCTTGCTCTCTAACAGTCCATAAGTTCATACTAAGCACATAATTGTGATATCATATAATGACTCATTTTTGTGGACTTTAAAAGTAGTTAATCAGCCTTTTTACACTACTGTAAAACCAATCTTTCTTGCATAATTAAGTACTATTACATAATAAAGCCAGCCAACAAGAGAAAGATCTCTTAATTAACAAGAAAAGTACACAAAAATCCCTAGTATACAATCTGTCCAGAAATTCCAGCACCAACATACTAACATATACTTCTTGTTTTTCATAAGAAAACTATAAAAAAAACACATATGTGAACTTACTTAAAACATACTTCAAGGTGTAATTCTTCTCCAAGAACCCTAGGAGAGTTATTTAGATGCTTTGCAAGGTGAAGAAAGAAGAACAATAAATTTGGGATAAAGCAGAAATTTTCCAAGTTAAAAGTGAATGGATATTTGCCGCTTATGACCCCTCTTTATGCTACTACTTTCGCCGACCGTCTCTTGGTATTTTGACCATATCACGCCACACATTAATAAGCTGCTTATCCAGCAGCTTGTCCATTAAACTTGGGCCAAAATGGGTCTCCAAGTTGATGGACTTGGGCTCCCTATTTTGCCAACTTTTCTTACTTGGTTTTGGGCCCAAAGTATCCAAGAGTTTACGATGTCTTTGGGCCTTTCTTACTATCATCCTTGGGCTGCAAATATAATATATGTGTGATGTTAAATCATGGCCCAAAATTACACCCTTAACACGAATTTTATTCATACTCGGACTTGGACAATTTCGACGCCGAGTCTCGTCTCTGTTTAGTTAGCAATTTAAGTTAAGCAAGTAGTTGACTCACCTACTTGCTTCCTAAGTCCTACAACAACCTCTATTCACTCACCTTATTTTAAGGCCATAATCTCCTTATTTCGACACAAAACATGTATACACCCAACCCTCTTAAGCGTTAGACGCACATATAGCCCATTAACACGAGATTCAAACACTTCTAAAAATTAGCGCTAGTTTAACCAAATCATGACATATTTCATTTGTATAGTATTAGTATTGTAAGATGTGGGGTGTTATATCCTCCCCCCTAGGAACATTCGTCCTCGAATGTTAGCACAATTAGATAGCTCAACCAAGTTTAAGCCTTTACTTACATAACCATTTCACAGCACATTAAATATTCAATCACACGTACGTATCAATGTCCCAATTTTGTATATTGAACTTCCTCTTTAGCTTCAAATAAGTGAAGATATTTTGACTTTATCATGTCCTCGGCCTCCCATGTTATCTCTTCTTCTTGTTGGTTCCTCCAAAGTACTTTAACCGAAGCTATTTCTTTGTTCCTTAGCTTCTTAACTTGATGATATAGAATAGCAATAGGCTCTTCTTCATAGGTGAGATCTTCTATCAATGCATACACATCAAAATTTTTGTTACTTAAAAATTAGAACCACTCCTTCTTTTGTTACTCCTCTAATAGCCAAAATGTTTCATGTTGAGCTTGTATTATTGTGTGAGTTTTTTGAGGTGTTTACTCCTATTGGTGCATCTATTGTTGCTAGAAAGGTCTATAGAAATTTTCCTGTTTGCATCTTCCATAAAGTATTACCTTGTACTCTTGTTGAGTTGGATATGCTTGATTTTCTTGTCATTCTTGAGACGGATTGGTTGCATGCATACTATGCCTCTATTTATCGTATACCCTTAGGTGTCAAATTCAAATTCCAAAATGAACCCGTCCTTGAGTAGGAGAGTCATGATGTGGTGTTAAGGGGTAGGTTTATCTCCTGCATTAAAGCCCTAAAGTTGATCTCTAAGGGGTGTCTCTATCATCTTATGAGAGTTAGTCCTTCCCTTAGAGTCAGTTCTGGTTGTTAGTGAGTTCTAAGATGTCTTCCCAAATAACACTCCTGGTGTTCCTCCCAAAATGGAAATAAACTTTGGTATAGACCTCCTTCCTAATACCCAACCCATTTCTATTCCCCCTTACCTTATGGCCCCAACGAAGTTAAAGGAGTTGAAGGAGCAATTGATGAATTTATTGGAGAAGCATTTTATTAGACCTAGCCAATCAACTTGGAGTGCACCGGTGTTGTTTGCGAAGAATATGGATGGGTCTCTTAGAATGTTTATTTACTACTAGCAACATAACAGGATTACCATCAAGAATAAATGCCGTCTCCCAAGAATTGATGTTTTGTTTGACAAACTTCAAGGGGCTACTCACTTTTCAAATATTGATTTTTGGTCTGAGTATCATCAAGTGAAGGTGAGGGAGCGTGACATTCCCAAGATGGCCTTTCGAACTAGGTATGGGTATTACGAATTTGCAGTTATGTTTTTTAGGTTGACCAATGCACCGGCTATCTTTATGGATCTTATGAATAGGGTCTTTAAACCTTACCTTGATTTGTTTGTGGTTGTTTTCATTGATTATATTTTCATCTATTCTCATAGTGAGGAGGAGCATATGGCTCATTTGAGGGTAGTGCGATGAGAAGTGTGAATTTTGGTTGAAAGAGGTTGCCTTTCTAGGTCCTGTGGTATTGGAGGATGATATTAAGGTTGACCTAAAAAGACGGTTGTGATTAGAAATTGGCCTGCACCATTGAACCCCATTGTATATTAGAAGCTTCTTGAGTTTAGCGAGTTACTACCGGAGGTTTGTGAATGTGTTCTCTTCTATTGCTTCTCCCATGACTTAGTTAACTCAAAAGAAGGCTAAGTTTGTGTGGACCTATGAGTGTGAAAAGATTTTCAAAACCTTGAGAGATAAGCTTGTCTCCTCTCCTATCTTGTCTCTATCGGAAGGGTTGGAAGGATTTGCTATGTATGGTGATGCCTCCCAGATTAGTTGGGGTTGTGTTTGATGCAAATGGTAAGGTGATTATGCTTCTAGGCAACTCAAAGTGGATGAAAAGAATTATACTATTCATGATCTTGAATTGGCCGTCGTGGCATTTGCTTTAAAAATTTGGCGTCATTATTTGTATGGGGTACATATTGATGTGTTCATCGATCATAAGAGTCTCCAATTTGTGTTCACTCAAAAAGATCTCTACTCAAGGCAAAAAAGGTGGTTAGAACTTCTTAAAGATTATGATATGAGTGTGCGCTATCCTCCCGGTAAGGCTAATGTGGTGGAGGATGCATTGAGTAGGGTGCCTATTGGTAACCTAGCTCATGTTGATGGTTATGGCAAAGAGGTTGCTAGGGAGGTCCATCGGTTGCCTAGACTGGGGGTTAGGCTGGAAGAGGTAGTTAATGGTGCATTGTGGTTGTTGAGATGGTGCAAAGTCCTCCTTAGTTGATGAGGTTAAATCAAAGCACAATCTTGATCCCTCTTTGTTAGAATTAAAGTCCTTGGAGAGAGAGGAAAAGGTTGAAATTTTCTCCCATGGGGGAGATGGTGCCCTTAGGTAACAAGGCAGATTGTGTGTGCCATGTGTTGATGCCTTGCGAGAGAAATTTTTTTATGAGGCTCATAATTCTTCCTATTTATCAATCCTGGTTCTACCAAGATGTATAGAGATTTGACGGATGTGTTTTTGTGGGGAGGTATGAAGAAAGACATTGCCAAATTTCTAGCCGAATGTGACAATTACTAACAAGTCAAAGCCAAATACCAAAGGTCGGGTCACCTAACTGAAGACATAGAGATTCTTACTTGGATGTGGGAGGAAATTAATAAGGATTTTTTGGTTGGGTTTCCTAAGACTAGGAAGGGTTTTGATTCTATTTTGGTTATGGTTGATAGGATTACAAAGTCTACTCATTAACTACCTATTAAGACTACCTGTGGGGTCGAAGACTATGCTAAATTGTACAATCATTAGTTGGTGAGATTGCATGGGGTTCCCTTGTCTAACATATTGGATCGTGGCGCTTAAATCACTTCACACTTTTGGAGGTCGTTCCAAAGGGGTCTAGGGACATCTTCCATTGATTGAGTTTGTTTATAAAAATACCTATAATTCTAGCATTGGTATGGCTCCTTTTGAGGCTCTCTATGGTACGTGTTACAGGCCATTGTTTGGGTGGTTTGAAGTGGGAGAAATGGCTTTTTTGGGTCAGGATAAGGTTATGGAGGCTACGGAGAAGGTATGGTTGATTAGAGAAAGGTTGGAAATAGACCAAAGTCATCAATAGTACTATGTTGATGTGAGGAGAAGAGGGCTTGATTTAAAGTTAATGATTGGGTCTATTTGAAGTTGGCACCCATGAGGGGTGTGGTTCATTTTAGTAATAAGGGTGAATTAAATCCAAGATTTGTGGGTCCTTATAGGGTGTTTAGGAAAACTGGTAAGGTGGCCTATGAGTTGGAGTTGCCTAGTGAAATGGACTTGGTTCATCTGGTGTTTCATGTATCCATGTTGAGGAAATGTGTGGATGATCTAAATGCTATTGTTCTATTGGAAGGGTGTTGTTGAAGACGACTTTACTTATGAAGAGGTTCCAGTAGAGATCATGGATAGGCAAGTGAAGAAGTTGAGGAACAAGGATATGGATTCCGTTAAGGTCCTTTGGAGGAATCAACAAGTCGAAAGTACTACATGGGAGGCCGAAGCAGACGTGCAAAAATGATATCCCTATTCTTCCATTCCACGAAATCCTAAAGGAATAATTCTAAGAATTTTGTGTGGCTTCAAGTTCATATATCAGCCCTATATGTCATACGCATGCATTTATGTTACATTGACAAAGTTCATGGTGATTTTAACACTTATGTTGAGATTTTGAAAATAATGTTTAAATATATTATTGCATTCTTGTTGGGGCTGATTTCTTCATGATTACTCTTCTTATGTACACTTCTTTGACATTTGGGGACGAATGATCCCGAGGGAGAGATATTGAAATGACCCCAAAAAGTGCCTGAAAATGTGACTGAAAGTGCCCGGAATCGTAATTTTCATATATCTAAAAATTTTGTGCTTGCTATAGAAAATTTAACTTCATATTCTTGATCAGGGGGCAAAATCGAGTGGGGAATGAGTCTAAACCTGATTTTAGAGCACCCATATAAAAATTCAAAAATCAATAATTTGAAAATTCCATGACGATCTTCCCCCATGGCGCGACGTGGCTAGGTCACGTATCAGTGATATTTTTGGCCTGTTATTTCTTGTTCGGTCCAAATCTTATAGGTCTTGGGCTTAAGTCTTCCCATGCATGAAAATACCTATATTTAGCCATATTTTACTTTTATATCGTACAAGTCATTCCCCAATACACTCTCAAATACTTAGACAAATATTTCAACCCAAATTTCAAGTCATAAAACTCATCCAGCCCTTGAGTATTTCAGTCAAACTTCAAGTCACCATTTGCAATCTTCATCAAGAATTATCTAAAGTCAAGGTATGTGGGTTTCAACCGTTGGGTCCTTTCACCCACGGTGCCCAAGCTTTCTTTTTACAGAAATTTCATGTTTCTAAGTCGATTTTACTTGTTGGTCTTCTGTTATGATTTTTTGTATGAACTATGTTTGGATTTTGTAAAAGTATAACTGTTTTAACATGTTTTGAACTATGAATCTTTGATTTATCTTAAGATTTCATGAAGGGTTTTGACATATATTGTATGATGGTGTTACCAAGTATTGGCGGGATGATTTACTTCAAATTTCTTGTATGATTTCACTCTTTAGTTGCATGGTTTTACACTACCATTAATGATCTATTGCAAGTACTATCACTTGTATGTTTTTATGATGATGAAAGGATGGTATAAATGTGTTGATTTCATGACAAGTAGCTATAGTGTTGGAAGTTGATAAATTACCTCGTTCGAGGGGTGGTAGGCCCGAACTACCATGTTGGGGTTATGTACCTCAATTGCCTAGCTCAAGAGGTACTAGGCCCGTGCAACCATGGTGGGGAGTTTTTACTCTAGTTGCTCGCTTAGGAGGTAGTAGGCTCGTGAAACCATGTTAGGGGGTTTGTACCCCAATTGCCTCACTCGGGAGGTAGTAGGCCCGTGCAACTATGTTGAGGGGTTTGTACCTCAATCCCCTCGCCAAGGAGATGGTAGGCCTTGGTTACTAATGATGGTCTCCTCTTACACATGTAAAAGGTTCTGTGTAAGCATATTTTGTTTTAAGCATTGATCATACATGCCATATTGCTATACGTCTATTCATTGCCGAAATATGCATTTCAATTATGTTGTCTATTTAGTATTGCATTGATTCCTACATACTTAGTGCATTCAAATGTACTAACACATACTCTATGCCTACAAGATGTCACCATTTAGGGATGGGAGCTCCACATGATCATCATCCTCCTCCATGTGGCTAGTACGATTTCTCTACAAAGCAAGTGGTTAGTCCTCAACTTTGGGGAAAATGTCTTTGATCTTATGCTATGTATAAAGACTCTCTTTCCTTTTCATTGTATGCTTGTCAATAAGGGTGAGCCGGATTTCTTGTCTTGGCCCCTGCTAAGTTCTATGTTTAGAGGTGTTATTGGACAAGTTATGTAATGATGCTATGAGCCTTGAATCTCTTGATTCTATGATGTTTTATGATATGAAAGATGTCCCACAACCCCATTTGTCCATATGTACTACCTCTTATTGTCTTTTATTTGCTTCGGTGACCAAGAATATGTAATGATATGATAACACACTTTCTTGGGGTCCCTTCGGGTTCTCTATGTGTCGTGTCATGTCTAGGCCCTAGGTTTGGTCATGACAAATTTGGTATCAGATCACTAGGTTATTAGTTGTCCTCAACATCCAACACACTATGCTAATTAAAGTCTTATTCATGGTTGTGTTATGCACCACCACTATGAGTAAGAGACTATGAGATATTTTTAGTAAATTTCTCCCTTCTTCTTACTCAATATCATGCTATAGAATTAAGGTAACATCCCCCCCCAAACTAACTGTTGTTCTTTGCAATGCTAGATCATGCCTAACATAAGAGGAAGAAGAGCCCGCTCACCCGAGAAACAACCGGTTTATGGTTAGCCCCGAGATGCTCTCCCTTTGCTAGCTCAAGTTTTGGCTAACCAATCCAAAAAAAGGTCTCAAGACCCTCATGCTCCTACTGTGGCATCTCGGGTGAGGGACTTTATAAGGATGAACCCACTGGAGTTTAATTGGTCTAAGGTGGTAGACGACCATTAAGAATTTATTAATGAGGTTTCCGATGTCATCACAGGTATGTTAAAAGTTTTTGATTTTGATGTATATGCATTGATTGATATGGGTGCCACTCTTTGTTTTGTTACTCCTCTTATTACCATTGTCCCGTTGGCATCTTGCATAAAGTATTGCCTTGTTATCTTGTTGAGTTCGATATGGTTGATTTTGATGTCATTCTTGGAGTGATTAGTTGCATGCATACTATGCCTCTATTGATTGCAGAACCCGTAGGGTCAAATTCCAATTCCCAAATTAACCCATCTTTGAATGGGAGAGTCATGATGTGGTGGTCAAGGGTAGGTTCCTCTCTTGCATTAAAGCCTAAAATTTGATCTCTAAGGGGTGTCTCTATCATCTTGTGAGGGTTAGGGATGTTAAGTCCAAAGTCCTTCCCATAGAGTCGGTTCTCACTGTTAATGAGTTCCTTGATGTCTTTCCTGTTGACCTTCCCGGTGTTCCTCTCGAAAGAGAATTAAACTTTGGTGTAGGCCTCTTTCTTGATACCCAACCCATTTCTATTCCCCCTTACCATATGGTCCCAGCAGAGTTAAAGGAGTTGAAGGAGCAATTGAGGGATTTGTTGGAGAAAGATTTTATTAGGCCTAGTCAATCACCTTGGGGTGCACTGGTGTTGTTTGTGAAAAAAAAGGATGGGTCTCTTAGAATATGTATGACTTGTACTAACTTAATAGGGTTACAATCTAGAATAAGTACCCTCTCCTAAGAATCGATGATTTGTTTGACCAACTTCAAGGGGTTAGTCACTTCTCTAAGATGGATTTTCGGTCTGGGTGTCATCAAGTGAAGGTGAGGGAGTGTGATATCCCTAAGACGGCCTTCCAATGTCACGACTCAACCCTAGGGCCAAGATGTGACCCGTGAATGGGAAACCCGAAGGAACCCCAAACAAACCTCATAGCATATCATTACAATCTTTGGTCACAGAAGCAAGTAAAATGACGACGAGAGGTAAGTATAACCAAGGGGATTGGGACTAAGGGGAAAGCTTGCATAACATCATAAATCAAAAGACAAGGTGTCAAGGCATCATAGATACATAGCATGTGCAAAAACATATCTACCACATAGCTAATAGCAGGGTCCAAGACAAAGCAACCGGACTCACCCTCATAGTCAAAATAGAAAGTAAAGAAGAGTGTTTCAATACATAATAAGGAAAACATATACTAAGGTCCCCAAAGTGGAGCACTCACCAACTAGATAGAGTAGTATCGAACTAGCTACGTGGAGGAGGAGGATGATTAACTTAGGCTTCGATCCCTACATGGTGATATTATGTAGGCAAGAGTACGCATTAGTACGTTTGAATGTACTAAGTATGTAGGATACAATGAAACAAGAGATAGGCATCATTATCAAAATGCATAATAATAGGTAATAGACATCAGATAACAATATGGCATGAATGATCAATGCTCAAGTAAAACATGCATAAGTAACTCATACTCATATAAGATATGATATGTGTAGAAGAGACCAAGGTAGATTTCCAAAATATAAACCCTTTTGTAGGTAAGTGATGATAGCACCCGTCACCCTAGTGTGTGAGGTACAAACCCCCTATCAAGGTCAGTGAAGATAGCACCCATCACCCTAGTGCGTGAGGTACAAACCCCTCATCAAGGTTAGTGATGATAGCACCCATCACTCTAGTTTGTGAGGTACAAACCCCTCATCAATGATAGCACCCATCACCCCAGTGGTTGAGATATTAACCCCTCAACTAGGTTATCTGGGTTGGGCATGATCTAGTGCAATACTTTATATAGAATATATCATATAAACAAGCTCATTTCATCATCATATAGTCAATTATATCATATCTCATAATTTGGACCTTCAACTCCTCAAGAAACCACATTCAGATATTTTATCAAAAACTTAAAGAGTGTGTAATGCTAGCATAAAACCATTAAATATAGAGATGAAATCATGCAAGAAAATCCATTGTGAAACCATCAATCAACACCTTGCAACACCCTCAAGCAATACAAATCAAAACCCCTCGACAAAACTTACAATAGATCAAAGATTTATAGCTCAAAATATACCAAAACAGTCACAACTTTACATAGCTTTAACATAGTGTGCAGTGAATTTCATAATAAGCGTGACCCATTTGTAAATCAACTTTAAATCATGCAATTTGAGAAAAAGGAGGATTGGATATAATGGGTGAAACGAATCCATGAAAGAAACCCTCATACCTTGACCTTGAAGAATTTCTTGTGGAAGACTTTAATGGAGACTTGAAGCTTGAAGGAATTCCTTAGATCCGGATGAGGGTTTTGGAACTTGAATCTTTCGAGAAATAGTAGTCTAAGTGTTTGAGTGAGCATTGGAGAATGTTTAGGATTATATGAAGGTGACATAAGTCTAAGTATAGGTATTTTCACGTATGCGAACCCTTACACCCAAGACTTGAAAGTCTTGGACTGAAGTCAAGAAAACAAGACCCAATAACGACGCGGATTACTCACTAGAATTTGCATTTCATCACAATCGAGTTCTACAAAAAGGGCATAAATTCTTCATCTGAACTCGAAACGAGGTGAAAACTAGTTCTTGGAAAATTAATTCAAAGAGCTTTAATTCGGGTGGGCCACCCAGTTATGTGTTTTCTTAAGATATGTGACCCTTTAAATTTGACCCTCCTAAATCATGTTTTTGCAATTTTTGGATTTTGATACGGTTACTTTAAAATTTGGGTTAGACCCATTTCTCACTCAATCTCGCCCCTCGAAAAAGAATATGAAGTCAGGTTTTTTAAAATAACGAACGGACTTTTAGATATATGGAAATTATGATTTTGGTCACTTCCGAGGCACATTTTGGGAACTTTTTAGGATCATTTCAATATCTCCCCCTTGGGAACATTCGCCCCCGAATGTGAAGGAAACGTACCAGAGAAGAGTGATCATAAACAAATCAGCCCCAAAAAGAATGCAACATTACACTTAAAACACCATTTTCAAAATATCAACATAAGGGTAAAATCATCATAAACTTGTCAGATTAAACATGAATGCATATGAATGACATGGGGGCTGAAACATAAGACTTGGAATCATAGAAATGACTTGAAATGTTATTATAAGCTTGAATAGAATGATAGAAGTACATATATTGCTTCTCTATTCCCTCATCGGCTCCCCGAGAAACACATACGAATAGACAACTCTTTCAAAGGGCCATGACGAACACTACATCCTCATCAATTAACTTCTCCACTCATCTATCCAACACCTCCACCGGGACATCCTTCTAAGCCAACTTATCCTCCACCTCACCCATATTTTCAAAGAGTTCTATAGCAGTAGAGTCACTAATGCATCCCTCCAACCTAGAAGCATAACAAACTGGATAAACCATGCCCCTACCATAGGCAATTCCCAAACTTATGCAACCTTACCAACCTCCCTCTAAACTCTTATAAGGAATCACAATCCTCAACTCAATTGTCAACATTAAGTACACCTAACCCACTTGGGACCATAACC
>JAABOM020061230.1:0-11182 GCA_011800125.2 Solanum clarkiae
CCAACACTTCCCACACCACACATGGACTGATTTCATGCAAATAAACATAAACACATAATTAAAACTCAAAATATAAATATATGCAAAATTGTCCCATTCAAACCCCAATTTCGGATTTCATGGTTTAAGCTAGAAATCCACCTCTTTTTCATGATTAACCATCAATTTAATGCTTTCCCAATACCTTCACAAGGTTTAATTTACATGGAGAAAGATAGAAATTCAAATTACCTCTCAACCCCTTCACAAGCTCCAAACTTCGAATCCGCAAAACCAAACGTTTTCTCGCCAAATCAACGCTTCTACGCTACTTGGTGGACCCCATATACCGATCTTGAAGCGTCAAATAATCAAAAATGTGGAAAAAAGGAATTTCTCTTTCTTGCAAGGAGAAGCCGAGAGGCTTCAGTTTTGTTTTCTGGGTTTCTTGGCTATTTTCTCAAATATTTCTAAGTGTAAATGAAGGTTGGACTTGTACAAGGCAATCCTATATAATAAGACTTCAAGTCTTTCCCCCACCCAATCAAAATAAAACACATACTTGACCCCACAATTTATTCTACATCTTAAGGAATTCAAATTGAATAAAATGCACATTTGGTCCCAAACTTTTCCTAAATTGGACCAATTTAGAATTTACGACTTTTAACCCCCAAGAATAATTTATATTAAAAAAAATCCACTTGATCTAAGCCTTAAAATAAATACTTAAGTCCCGAATTGCTCGAAATTTCTAATATTCGTCCAAATTTCATAAGCATTTCAAATGTTTGAAATGCGGGTTCTAACAGATCTTCCCTCATGTTACTTCTCAATCCAAGCTATATCCTAGAGATGTGTCGCACTATTCTTCATCCTCTATGGTGGTTGTGCAAGCGATGGTAATTGAAACTTTCACCATAGAAGAACAACTTGCGAATTTGACGAGAGCGGTTGAAGGCCTATCAAAATACATCAAAGTTCAAGACGCCCAAATTACTAAGTTGACAAATATGACAGAAAATATGAAGGAGGGAGAATCCACTTGTTTATGTACAGAGCTTCATGAAACGCAAAAGGTAAGAGAGTCTTTCACAAAACAAGAAATAACGGTCAAGGAGTTTCAAGTGTCTGTTGAGGTACTAATTCCCATTGACCAATTGAAAGACTTTATCATTGAGACTATCAAAGATAAGTCAGAGCCTATATCTAAATCTCCACTCACATATGTAAAGCCGTATTCTCAAAAAATTGATATCCTAAACATGCATGCTAAATATCAACCTCCTAAGCAGTAATAATTTAACGGCAAGAAAAATCTGAAATAACATGTAGCACACTTTGTCGAAACTTACAATAATGCTAGAACATATGATGATCATTTTGTTAAGCAGTTTATTCGATCACTCACAAGAATTGATTCGACTGGCACATAGATCTTAAAGCTGGTTCCATTGATAGCTGGGAGCAGATAAGGAGCAACAATTTCTTAAGCATTTTTATAGCACAAGACATGTTGTAAGCATGATAGAGCTTATCAATGTTTGCCAAGGGATAATGAGCAAGTCATTGACTTCATTAATCGTTGGAGGAGCTTGAGTCTTAACTGCAAAGATCACCTTAGCGAAACTTTTGGGATCAAAATATGCATCCAATGTATGCATTGGGATCTTCGCTACATAATGCAAGGCAAAAACCTAAAACATTTGAAGAACTAACAACTGGTGCTCATGATATGGAATTAGTATTACCACAGATAGAGATCAAGAGTTACTCTACTTTGAGCTTCACGAAGAAAATATACATGATAGTGAGGATAAGGGCAACCTTTCATCCAAAATTAAAATTGATGAGTCTATGTAGGTAGAAATGCTCATCGACGCATGAGCATAAAATGCATGTCATGAAACTCATCAAACTTGAATAAAGTCTTTAGTTTCGAAGATCTTCAAATTTGAGCTAATTCTTCAAGAGTGAAGCTCATCAAATTCGAGCTAAGCCATCAAGCTACGAAAGCTCTATAAAATGAGTTAAATCTTTAAGTTATTACTCTTGGTCCGCCATGAGTTTAAATTTGTATGATAAAAAAATAAATTTATTAGGTTGAAAATCTAAAACTAAGTGGTTGATGCAAAAAAAGAAAAAAACTCACATGTTTTACATAGAAGTGTAAAGTAAATATATTTAACTGCTTCAAAAAAAATGCAAGAGTACTCATATATCAGCAATGATAAGAAACAAAAAAAATTGATGTGTCATCCTATACAAAGAATCTGAGTAGAAAAAAATGAGATTGAACACCAAAAGGTGACTTGCCAACTCGTTTTAAATGCCTGTATCAAGGATGGATCATTTGTTCATCAAACATCATCACTTCAAATATTTTATAGATCGACGCAGTCATAAACAAGTCTCTATCTTCAGCATAGGGGCAAGTTTTAAAGTCTGATTTGTGAAGTTGATATATCAAGTAGAGCTGTTGGTGTTCTTTCCAATCTCTACGTATTTCACCACTTCACTGGAAATTCTCTCTGCCCCCCGCTCCTCTCCCGACCCAGTAGTTCCGCAACTACTACCGTGTTGCTATCCAAAATTAGGACAGATTACACCAAAATCTCTTTCCTTCGAAAGCCAAAATCCAAGAGAAAGAGACACAAAGTGTAGTTTATCATCAAAGCCGCGACTACAGAGAAAGAGACACAAAGTGTAGTTTATCATCAAAGTTGCAACTACAGAGCAAGAGGCATACAATTTTTTTCATCACCAAAGCCAACTCTACAGAGAAAGAGGCATACAATAATGTTCATCACTAAAGCCGCAACTACAAAGGAAGAAGCACATAATATTATTCATCACCAAAGTCGTAATTATAGAGAAAGAGGCATACAATGCGGTGCATAGCTAAAGATGAAAATCCCCAAAAAAAAGGATACACCAAGTGTGTTTGTCACTACTAAAGCCACAATTGCTTGAAAATGAATTAAGTGTGGCTCGTTGACAAAACGACGACTGCAAATCAAGATGCACCAAGTGGTTTCTCATTAATTTTGGATTACTCTCATATTTTTTTGGTTTGATATTGAGAGTGCTTTCAATCTATTGTTAATCTACATAAAAAAATAAATAAAAGGAGTGATGCATCTTACGGTGCCAATAGCACAAAGCTTCAAATCAACATGGTGAAAAGTGTGGCATATGCTCTAGCACATGATGACTACGGTCCTACTAGCTTAAAGATTTTGTATTTTTCTCCCTTCATGTGGATGATATAAGAAGTATCAATCGGTACGAAAATCAATATGCGGCTCTTTGGCGAAACATAAAGAAGTGAATTCACGAATGTCGTCCAAAGTCACCTCAAAGTTGATTGTGTAGCTAAATTTCCAAAAAATAAATTTTTATCCTTTGATAAGGAATTTAGCTTTAATCTTTGGAGATGTTGTAGATGTTGAGGTCTATTTTCTATAGAATCAAGTTGTTTGTCATTCGGGCGCTCCTACACTAAGATACGGACATTTTGATGAGACTTCATAAGCTGTAGAAACATAGATCTGGGGAAGCAAGATAAAAAATTGATTCCTGACAATTGAAAAGGATTTTGACATTAATCTTTGGATATATTGTAGATTATGAGTCTAGATTCTGAAAAATCAAATGGATCATGATTTTGATATTTCTACAACAAGATATGAATTTTCTACAGCAGATGTGCTAAGCTGGAAAAAAAAGTGACGAAAATTAGAAGATAAATATCACCTAATGGAGATGGATCAGATCGACCTTGACGATACCTCAAATTGACAATTAGCGTTCAAGAGAGTATGGATATTTATAGATATCAAAAGGACATAAATTGTTTTCCTATAAATTATGAAAAATCTATAATTAAAATCAAATAATAGTAAAAATTTCATAGGAACCAAGTTATGAAAAATTCCATAGGATTCAAGTTATGAAAAATTTCACGAGATTCAAATTATAGAAAATTCCATAGGAATCAAGTTATGGAAAATTCCATAGGATTCAAGTTATGGAAAATTACATAGGAATCAAGTTATGGAAAGCTCCATTGGAGTCAAATTATGAAAAATCTCTATTGAATCAAATATGAAAAGTTTTGAAAGACTTCCTACAAAAAAAATATATTTGATTCATGAATACTTCAAGCCTTGTCTTTAAAGCTTTGACAAGTCAAGCACCCCAATAAGCCTTGAAGTAGGGGGCATTGGTAGACAAAAAAATTTTATTGATCAATCCATATTAAATATGGATTAAATCCTAAATTTTTATGATATATTGACAAAGTCAAATTATTGGTTAATGAGGTTGGATTAATATTTAAGTTAAAATTTTATGACTTAAATAAAATTCAAATTATATTTGGGTCAGCCCATTAAATTGCCAAGATGAGCTCAACTCATGTTCTTCAAGCCCAAGGTCTTCTAAAATTAATTGAAGATCGAAATACCCCTAAAATCCTAACTTACAACTATATACAGGGGTCTTCATAAGATAAAGAAAAAGAGAAAAAGAAGAAGAGGAGGAGGAACAAGAAGAAGAGAATACATAAAAAAGTTTTGCTCTTCAGTGGTGATCCGCAAGTCTTTCGCATACAAAGAGTTTTGTCTCCAAGTTGTAAGTCGCAAGTTCCCATATTTCTGTGATTGTGATTAAAGCTTGGCTCCGCATTCGTAGTGAAATTTCAATAATTATTTATTCGATTCAAGAACAAAGAAAAGCGCTTGAGTTGATGATCGTGAGGAGAAGAATCAAAGGATTACATCTTCTTCTTTTTTTTAGATTTTTATAAAGATTGTAACCTTCGCACAAATTCTTGAAATACAAATATTGTTGTTTGCCTCTACTTTTTGTTTCTTGATTTATTATTTTTCAGGAATGAAACTTAGTCTCTTACAGTATGGTCGGCACTTGAAGAAACATTGCTGATTTCCCAAGAGAACCAATTGGCCTCATCGTCACATCAACTCGACAGCGGAAGAATAACTCAAATAGGAAGGAATTATATGAAACTAAATGCAACTCAACTACTCATAATAGTAAGTAAATAAGTTTAGAATACAAAATACTCAACAATCTTCTAGTCAGTGTCTATGAAGCCTCAACTCAACAAGTCTAGATGGTGTCATGACAGGCCATGAACATCCCAAATCAAAGAAAGAAAGGAAAATATATACTAAGTCAATTTATAAGATAAGGGAGCTCCTCTATAAAGCAAAGAGGGTTCACCAACTCCGGAAATGCACTGATTTGTGGACCTCAATGATGCGCGGGGTGAAGTCTTCTATCACCTGTATCTGTATCATGAAAATATGCAGGCCCAAATGGATGTTAGTACATGGAATATACTGGTGTGTAGAATAGCTCAAGAAAAGTAAAGCTCAACTCACTCATCTCAACTCAACAACTCATGCTCAAATCAGTTTATGCAAGTTTAAAGTAAAATCATGCTTTTAAAAGTAAGTACAGTAGGCATAGACTTATTTTAAAATATCATGCTCAATTAATATTGCTTGGGAGTTTTTCTTAACCGACATCTTCATCCCACCTCCTTTAATTATGTGATGCACAATGAATTCGACATCATTGCCACACCTGCCCTAAACTTGTCACAGAATAGGGCAATCATACTCTCTCATAGATCCATAATAAATGTCCACCTGCGGGACAAGAGTCGCCAAAATGAGTTGTAATGACTATCCTACGCAGGCAACATAGTTCTGTGGGTTAAAGTAGATGTATACTCGCTCCCCGTTCGGTGCTCGATACTCCTCCCAAGACTAAAATATACTCAACTCATCAATCAACTTAAAACTCAACCCCTTTTGGGGTATCTCATCTCAACTCATCTCAATTACTCAATAATTCAATCAATCAATGTAACCAATCAACTCGACTCATACTCAAACGGTCATTTAGACTCACTCAAATTGACTCATCATATAGTGCATGCTAGATAGTCATGTAAAGTAATATATGCGACTCACTGCAACATACTCCTCATACTCAATCATGCTCAGATTACTCAACTCATATACTCAACTCTTAAATATGCATAGGAGTTCAAAAAATCATGAAATTTAGAGTTCATGCTATCAACTGTAAAACTTCATTTCAACTGCATATGAAATTTTTTGCAAGGCAACAAGTACCTCATATATTATCAGTAAATCTCAAAATAAATACAAGAATGTAATACTTAAATCATAGAAATCCTCCACTCTAAACTCTTCTCCAAATCTTTGACTCAAGAAGATGAAGGGGCATGTGGAAGGAAGGAATTTCACACTTTGGTAAGCCTTATATACTTGGGAATTGAAGAAACAATCGAACTCCAATCAATCCCTGTGCTTGAATTGAAAACCCTAGCTCTTTCTCCTTTCCTTTTGCTCTCAGGAAAACCCAAGGTGAAGAATGAAGAATGAATACCCTTAGGGTTTGTTCTAAGACCCTATCCATGCCCAAAAATGATCAGGGATTTATTCAAATCAGAATCGGAATGGACAAGAATACTCCTCATTAAAACTGTCAGTGGGGTCTATGAGACCCCGTCTACGAGTCGTAGAATGCCCCTCGTAAACTAGAGATCGAAAAGTCGGAGTCACTGAAAATTAGTACGAAACCTCATCTTACGAATCGTAATGTGTTTTATGAGTCGTAAACTCCTTCTCGTAAGCAAGATGAACCTGCAGTCCAAGTCACTGAAATTTATCACGAAACTCTCCTCTACGAGTCGTAAAGGGTTCTAAGAGTCGTAAACTCCTCCTGTAAACTTAAGGTGTCTTGAAACTCAGAGTTATTGGAATTCCCTGCGAGACCCTTTGAATGACTCGTAACCTCTCTACGAGTCGTAATGCCTCTCGTAAATCGACTTCTGCAGCTTTTTCTCAGTATCTCGTGCACATCTACGTCCATATCAGGTAGAAAATAATTAGGGGGTGTTACAATCTTTAATTCAAC
This sequence comes from Solanum clarkiae, assembly GCA_011800125.2. NCBI lineage: Eukaryota > Viridiplantae > Streptophyta > Magnoliopsida > Solanales > Solanaceae > Solanum > Solanum clarkiae. Next base: position 6,958 of record JAABOM020061230.1, read on the forward strand.
TGATATATGAAATATAAATTTTCAAGTGACTAAAAAAATATTTTATATTATATAAGTCAACAACAAAAGGACCAACACCGCGATATTCAATTGTACATCATGTTGTATGATTGTACAGTTTATCTCTGATTATTTTATTGATGAATAGCCACGTGTACCAACACTTTTTTATTAGCAAATCACGTACTATTTCTGAACACTTGGAATTGTCCATTCCTCTTATTTTCTGTCCTTTGGCATTTTGTACCATTCTTCATCTTTCTCTGGTTAAACTTGTTCAATTCTAATGTGCTTCTTTTATTTATTTGTTTTCTATAGAAGTTTACTAATGTTAATTTTTAATGGAGCAACGTATTGGAGAAGATTTACTATTTACAAGCTGATTGCAAGGTGGTAATTGGATTATCAAGATGTTAGATTAATATTGAATGGATTTGGGTTTACTTATTTCTTGATCGTCGTCTCCTCGAAGCTCCTACCTCTATTCTTTTTTTTTTTTAATGATTAATGCAAATATGAAAAATTCAAGTTTCTCTATTTTTCATCCCACTCTGTTGAATGATATGTCTGCAAGTGTAAACTCATTTTGTTTTCTCAAACTTAGATATCGGTGTTGTTTTCTTTCTTCTTTGTGCTTTATTAATTATTAGGAATTGCATTTGCATTGAATCGTAGTTTACCGCGAAGCTCGAAAAGAAGAATTTTAGTTTAATACAAAGGCCCTAGGACGATGAAGTCAAGATTTCTAGTGAACCATTGCTGAAAATAATGGTTAATGTTTATTCTCGAGTAATCTCGCTATTAGTTGTCACAGATCTAGTGTATTAAGAAAAATTAACAAAAAATCCATCTCTTTATTTTTTTGGTTAGACGTAAATACCCATTTACTTTACTTCTCCTTTTCCTTTGTTTCTCATTATATGATTTATAAAAATTTCTCCATGCTTCTTTTGTTCGTAAGTTTTGATTTTCAAATTTGTATCTCATTAGATAATTCCTGGCTTTTATTTATTTGTTTCTCATTTTTCACGCGATAATTTTCATCAAATGAACAATGAACTTCATGTACTAATTTAGTTCAATGTTTTCATGCAGTATGAATAATGATTGAAACATTTACTGAAGGAGTGAATCCATAGTTGCATCTGCTGAAGGTTTGTGGTGTATAATTATATATCAAATATCGATTCTATTATTGAATTTCATCTGCAATGCTAATGATAAGCTTACACATCAATTTCTTTGTCCTAAACTTAGTAACTGATCATAATTTATAACAAATATATCACTTTGACATGAGTTAAAATTAAAAGGTAGCAACTTTTAAAACATGGAACATCGTGATATACTAATACTTGTGTTGATGAAATAAGTAGAGGCATATTAATTAATACTACATTTTTGCTGTTTTTCCATCGTGATATATTAACAATTAGATCTAAGCGTGTGAGGGCATATCATATGTCGGACTATTTTTACATTCGTTTTTTTTAAAAAATCTTATTCTAATATGAGATTCATATAAAAGATGCCACTTTTCTGCATCTTGACCACTGATTCACACAATGTCCCGATCCATAGTAGCTTGAAGTTTGTCTACGCCTTTTCCTTGTAATGTTTGCATAATTATCCAGTAAAAATGTTAGACCTCCCATATGAGATTAGTGAAGCTACTATGCAACTTTTTGTACAACTAACAGCTTCTCTTATATATGTATCTCATTTTCTCACTTTAGGAGAAACAAAAGCAAGAGAAAATGAAGGGAGAAAGTAAATTTTATTTTATTTCTCACTAAATCAGTTTAGTATTCAAAATAGTAAAGTGAGGAGATGCAAATTTAAGTATGTACACATTTTAATTATGATGTGTAAACAGGAGGAGCAGAGGATGAGATCAAAGGAATGAAGTTGAAAACATATTAACATTCTGATTGTCAGAATCTTTTTTCATATTAACATTGCGCAAGAGCCCTTCTTTTTTTTTTTTAATTGTAACTGTAGGCTGCAAGAGTGTGTTTTTCATTAATTATATCGTATTTATTGAAAGCTAATATGTTTTCCTATAGCCTGGTCTACTATGTGGAGGTCTTCTTCCCTTAGCACATTAACAAGATTGATCCATTGAAATTCTTTTTAACTCTTGTACAACAAAAATATCTTAATTAGTTGTGTATTTTTCTTTGATTTATGAATTTTGATATCCCAAGTTATAGTTCATGTCGTAAAATTATCATTAAGTTTAATTAGATGTATAGGATTTGAAGAAGAAAGATGAGTTCAACCACGAAGGGAGTGCAATTGAAATGTAATACAAATGAAATTTACATGAGAAAATTACTAAAAGAGGAGTATGCAAAAGAGCAGTTTCAAGTGATCACTCTTTTAGCATCAATTTGTACTTGGAGTAAAGTCATTAGGTGCCATCAACAAGAAGCTAATGACTCCTCAAAATTTTCAACTCCCATAAAAATGCAACATCTTCCAGCTTAGGATAGATCAGGTTTCAATGCAAAAAGGTATTACTTACTTGGCATTGAAGTGATGAGTATTATTGATCCTGTTTTATTTTTCACTCCATACGGTACCCAGTAATCAAGATGAGCAGTAATCTAGATGAAAGGAGAGAACGTACTTTTATTTGGCAATAGACACTCAAGTTATTAATATTAGAGGCAAAATTAATGACAGAATGAGTTCCAGAGTGCATGTAGTTCATCCCTCATTACCATCACTTAAAAGTGTTCATTATTGATTTATTAGATTTAGAATCTACAATGTTCAAGAGAGGTAATTTACATAGCATCAAATCTTGACCATCTTACTTAGTAAAATAAAATATAAATTAAAGTACTATTCTTTAGCAGGAAAAGAAAAAAATTATGTCTATGGTATCTTAAGATTGCTTCAAATTAAGAGTAGCCAAAGAGAGAGACAATGTGATTGAGATAACAAATTCAATTTTATTTGTCCTCTTCTTTTATTGACCTATTTCGGTTAAATATAAACATAAGTTAAAGATAAACTCTTATCATCTCACACACCGTTTTACTTATCGAAAAAAAAAGAACCTGTGTATCTAAATAGATATCACTTTCTCAAGAATTTATTTTGAATAGAGATTTTTGATTTAAAATGCCGACTTTAGAAAATGAGTACTTCTATGAGATATTTTTATCTTATTTAGAATATGTATAATAAGTGTGCGAAGATGAAAGCTAAATTTTGAAGGAACTAACTTTTTTCTATGCTGATCTTCTGATATTATATTATTGTGATATAAATTTACAAATTGCCCAAATTTTAAAGTTGATACACTCAACTTAACTTGCCCCGACTATTTCTGATGTGTAGTTTTTCGAATACTATTTTCTGAGTGCTGAAAAGAAATATGCACAAAGAATTGAAGAGTTTGTGTGGCCCGTGACACATTGGATAGTTAGAAGTTGTGACACCGCTTGAATTTGAAAGATTGTAAAAGCATAATGTTCCTAACTTCTTGAACATTCTTCTTCTTATTCTTTCTTTCTTACAAGTTGCTTGATTCGAGTCAGCATTTCATGTATTTTCCTTTATTAATCATTTGATACTATGTATTGTCTGCAAATGCTTAAATGAATAGACTTTTTTCTTAAAAGAAAATTCAGATTGTTCCTTGCACTAGAACATATTAATTGAATTCTTGCAACTGGTGACTTTTATAACTGAATAATTTTGATCAAAACATTTTGCTTATATATAATAAACTTATTATGTTGGACCCCTGCTATAGCACATGCCATGCCGTTCTAGTATAATTAAAAGTATGTGATTTAGTAATTAAAAAAAATAGTAATAAACATAAGAGTTGGTCAAATAAATTTATAGATTTGTATAGTGTGTAATTTTTTAATTAAAAATATGAAGAATTATTATAAAAATAATGAGTAGTGAATATTATGAATGTTATTATCTATCGTATAAAAAATAATGTGAATATGCATGCATGCGAAAAGTGAGGCATAAAAGGATATATTTATCATATTTCCTATTTTATCCTCAGATTAATATATCATTCAAGGGGAGGAATAACTTATCATGATACTAATTATTAATTTTAAAATAAATTATTTTAAACTTGTCAATAAATTGGCTACACTACAGAGCAAATATATACCATTATTTAGGATATTTAGCTATAGTTTATGATTATTACTATTCATAGTTATATTATTAATTTTATAGTAAT
>JAABOM020061231.1:0-11180 GCA_011800125.2 Solanum clarkiae
TGTCTCCACATCCATCCACAAGACTCTACTAGATGATAGCTCTTGACAAATGAGACTAGTGAACCTTATCTCTAATACCAACTTGGCATAACCCAATCCCAATCATGATGGCGCCTATTAGATCTCACCTACAGGTGAGCCAATTACCCAACCCCAGGGTACCTATCCTAAATTTCTATTCTCTATATAATAGATACAATGATATAATTACTACAACCTATCCAATACCTGAAAGTCAACTGTACAGAGTTACAATAGACACATGCATGTACCAATACATATACAGAATAATAACCATAATATACATAGCTAGGAATACTCCTACATATACAATCCAAAACTAAAGAGTACAAGACCAATGTCTGGATACAAAAGACGGCCATCAAGGGAAGGAGACTGCGAAGTAGCTAGAGCAACCAACGCTCACCAAGTATCTCCTGAACGCTCATAAACCTCCAACTTAACAATCACAGACTAGTACTTGAACCTGCACCATAGGAAGATGCAGAAATGTATGGGTGGTCAGTACCAGAAAAAGGCACCTCAATAGGCATCGTTGGTTGACTAAGTGAAATACAGTGAATCTAGTAGACTCAAATATGGAGAATTATAGCATGTCTAGCCAATCGAAACTCAGATCAAGGGAATAATATGTTTGGAGAATTCTCAAACCATTAACTAAACCAATCTAAGTGATGAACAATGATAACTAAACCAGCTCAAGTGATGAATAATGATAATCTTATGAAGACTAAGTAGGCCCATACCAATACTGTCCCCAACCAACTAGTATTGTACGCGGGTGTAAAGCCCTACGTCTATGCTAGTATGCCAACTGGGCCCCCATAAGCCCCAAAGGTATACTCCACACACAATCTGGTCAACTAAATTACAATATAACCCGTGTCTCAATAACACATGATCAAGGGGTCAGTTGTACATGGGTGTAAGGCCCTGGTGTCTAAGCCTGAACGCCCTTTGAGCCCCCATAAGCCCGAAGGGTTCACCCACGCACAATCAGGGTGTGTATAAGTGTGTGGATCCATGGGTAATCAATTGGGTCCTCGACCCAAAGTACCATACATTAATTGGGTCCTCGACCCCGAAGTATTGTATCGTGTTAGCCCATGACACCGAATCTTATGTCGGAATGTAATATCCAGATCTAAGTACATACATATATAATAGTGGGGTGAATCTCTAGCGAGATAAATAATCCCCCTAACATAACTGACAGGGTCCCAGACCCAAAATATCATCAACGAGGCCTAGTCCTCAAAATGTAGTTAGTGGGGTCCCAGACCCAAAATATCAATCAAACGGGTCTAGCCCCCAAAAAGTTAGTGGGGTTCCAGACCTAAAATATCAATCAAAAGGGCCTAGCCCCCAAAATGTAGTCAGCTGGGTCCTAGACCCAAATCTCACCAGGTGCTTGGACCTCAGAATTAGTATTTGTGGCTCGTATAACGAAATGTGGCCACTGGGACCTAGATCTCGAGGAGCATCACCTAGGATTTGGACTCTCAGACGTGGCCACCGGGTCTCAGAGCATGTGAATCGTCATTTAGGACTTGAGATATAGGAATAATTACTCACTTGACCAATCTATTCGAATTTAAACCTCTAAAGTAACACCATGCCTCAAGAAAAGAATCATACGACCCAACCAAGCATAATCATCACCTCCCACAGATAATAACGGATAACCCCATCCTCAGGTAGAAGAAGAACAAGTACACAACGACTAACAACAGTACAATAGAGTGTATATGTCACATATCAGTATATAGTCATGCCCAATATGGCCAAGTATGCCACAATCTAGCCAATAATGGATAGATAGAGTAAAGCATGGTTAACTACAATCATATCACAAATATCAAACAATCAAGCCCAATAGAGTCATATTTATACCAAAATCTGGTCGCAGTATGACATATAATCAACAAACAACCTCACAACCAACATACTCACTAGTATCGGACTACATGCTCATACAGATAAGAGTTAAGTAAGAATATATACATGTCCCATGGAATTAGCCCATATTTGATCTTTACCAAGCCTTTCTCCATGTAAAGAAACTCATAGGACAATATTAATGTAACTATAGACAGTGAAGTTTTGCTGATGAAATTCATATTAAATATGAATTAAATCTCAAATTCATGATGCATTAACTAAGTCAAACTATTGGTTGATGAGGTTGGATCGAAATTCAAATTAAAATGATATGACTTTATATAGTCCATTAAGCCTACAAGATGAGCCCAACTCATACTCTTCAAGATCAGGGTCCAAATCCCTTAAAATACTTGGACCAAAGTACCCCTAAAACCCTAGCTCACACCTATATAAAGGAGTCTTCATAAGACTAAAAGGGACACACAGAAATACATAGAGAATTCTTGCTCTTCAGTAGTGATCTGCAAGCCTTCTGCACACAAAGAAGTCTTCATCTCCAAGTACTAAGCCACAAGTGTTTCATCGATTCAAGAACAAGGAACGAAACTTAGTTGCTTACAAATTGGCACACCCAGTGGGACAATCTTTACCTCTCATCTCTTCTCTTCAAAGAAAACTCAAGATCCAAGAACTTTGAGATGTCTTTCGAAAAGGTCAACTCGAGATCCGTATCTGCAAAAGCCATTGGATCCAAATTCTCTATTACTATCGAGAATATCCTTGATGTTTCTGTGGGAAGCATAGGACTTGTCACAAGGAACCAAGCCAAACTGCTAGGACAAAAAGCCTCAAAGGTGACCACAAAAGCCAAATCTATTTTTTTCTTTGGTTCATCTCCCACAAAAGCTGCAAAAGAAGGCAATATTGTTGGAATGGTTGAGAGGGCTCTCGCTCAATTGAGCTTATCTACCTCCAGAAAGTCCTTTGCTTTCACCAATTGTGATGTTTTGGACATTGAATCTGCACCGTATAACATATTGGTATCCCATGTTTGGGAAAATAGACATTATTCTCCATCATCTACAATGATGATGAATGCGATGGTGACTAATGCTTCATCCGTAGAGGAACAACTTGCAAGCTTGACAAGCGCTATTGAAGGTTTGACCAAATATGTTCAAGATCAAGATGCTTGAATTGTCAAGTTAACTGATAGGTTGGAAGGCATGATGGATGAAGAATCCATTCATGCACCTGGAAAGTGTCCGCAAATACAAGAGATAGTGGATCATCCTGCAAAGCAAGTGAAACATGCTAAGGAGATCCATGTTTCCTCTGAAGGAATGATCTCGATTAACCAAATCAAGGAGTTTATCATGGGGATTATTAAGGACAAGTACGAGGTTACTGCAAAATCTTCTCTCATATAAGCAAAACCATACTCTGCAAGGATTGATAACTTAAAGATATCTACTGGTTATCAACCCCCAAAATTTCAGCAGTTTTATGATAAAGGAAGTCCAAAATGACATGTGGCTCATTTTGTTAAAACGTGCAATAATATTGGGACATATAGGGATTACCTCATTAAACATTTTCTTCGTTCCCTTAAGGGAAATGCTTTCAGTTGGTACACTGACCTTGAGTCTGGTTCCTTTGAAAGTTAGGAACAAATGGAACAAGAATTTCTCAACCGCTTCTATAGCACGAGACGTACCGTAATGGAGGAACACATGAACACACATCAACGAAATGAAGAACCAGCTTTTGAGTTCATCAATCGATGGAGGCACGCAAGTCTAAACTGTAAAGATAGACTCCGCGAAGCTTCGGGTATAGAAATGTACATACAAGGAATGCATGGGGGCCTTTGCTATATTTTGTAAGGAATAAATTCTAGGACTTTTTACAGAATTGGCTACTTGCACTCATGATATAGAGCTAAGCATGACATTAGTTGGAACTGAAAGACCTCCAATCATTTAAGAACTCCACAAAGGCAAAGAAAAGCAAGAGTTCAAGAAAGTGGGAAGATGCTTGCCTAAGGCTGAAAATAAAGAGTCCATGAGCATCAACACTTCTCCTGTGAAGTTTACCACAAAGGTAAGCAATAAGCAAAGCATAAAGATGACTTCTTTGGATGACAAGACAAATCAAAAATTAACCTTAAAGGAAATGCAATAGAAGGGTTATCCATTTCTTAACTCAGATGTCACTGCAATCTTTGATGAACTCCTTGAGATGAAACTATTTGAGTTACCAAAGATGAAATGATCGAATGAAGCGAGGAGGAGTGATAATCCAAAATACTGCAAGTACCATCGGTTAGTTGGCCATCCTATTGAGAAATGCTTCATCTTCAAGGATAAAGTCATGGACTTAGCTCGTAAAGGAAAGATTGAACTTGAAGATGAGAATCAAGTTCAAATTAAGTCATGATCTGCAACTTTGTAGAAGGGAATGATGTCCCAATGATGAATCTGACAAGAATGATTATGTTTGGAGATTTTGATCCCAGTCCTGTCGGTAGGTAGTTGCCTCTTTTTACACTAAATGATGTGGCTTCTGTAGGAGGAGAATCAACAAAAAGAGGATGGAGACCAAGAAGATCATCTTGATGATTATGGATGGACTCTCGTGACTCAGCATAGGCATCATAAAGCAAGTTCACATAAGGAATCAACTAAGAAATATGTTAGGGGAAAGATGGTGAGAAGACCCTGAATAAAGAAGTTGATTGTGCGCTCGAATGGGGAGGAAATAAAGGTGTATCAATACCAAGAGTTGCATCGACCGATTACATTTGGAGATTTTCTATCAAGGTGGTTCCCCACCAAGTCCACATGTGATGGTGCAAAAGATCTATGTTGTAATATTGACGAGAAGGAAGCAAAAAATGCAACTTTGTCATATCCATCACCCAAAGACCTTCCGAAGTCAACTCCTGAGGTCGAGGTCGTATGTATGGCCAAAATTAATTTCTCTGAAGATGATCTTTTACTTGGTGACACACCTCATAATCACCCTTTGTTCATGGTTGGTTTTGTGCGTGAACAGAAAATAAATAGAATCCTAGTAGACGGTGGGTCTGGGATTAACATCCTTCCGATTCACACAATAAAGGAACTTGAGATCTCAACAACGGATCTTACTGAAAGTCACTTAATGATCCGAGGATTTAACCAAGGGGGACAAAGGCCCATAAGGGCTATCAAAGTGGACCTCGCTATTGGAGAGTTACAACTAAGTGCATGGCTACATGTAATTGATGCGAAGACTTCATATAATATCTTTCTTGGAAGGCCTTGGGTACATGAGAACAAAGTGGTTCCATCTACCTACCCCCAATGTTTGAAGTATTATAAGGATGGAGTCATAAAAAGAATTGTTGCAGATGATAATCCCTTCAGTGAAGATGAAGCACACTTTGCTGATGTAAAGTTTTAGTTGAAGAGATATGCCGCAAAAGATGAAGGGGTTGTAACCAAAACAGATGAACTCCCAAATAAGAAGGCTGAGGTACCTATTGCCAAGATTAAATTTGCAAACAAAGGAGACTTGAAACTCAGCAATCTAGACGATGAACCTAGCATAATTGGTGCTTCTTCAAGTAAAACAGTGACACCTATTCTCTCTTACACTCCAAAGGCCAAGGAAAGTGAAAAATACTCTCTTAAGTTGCACGAAGATGCACTAGATGGATTTATCCTTCCTGTTAAATAGATTGATGTGATGAAGTCATCCACAATATTATTTGGAAAGTTTGTGGCTCCTAAGTCATTGGAAAATGATGCACTCCCAACGAAGCGTACAAATAAAGATTTTGACCCTAATGCTTATCGATTGTTGGCAAAAGCTGGATACGATCCTAATGAACCATCAAAATTAGGAAAGCTTCCATCAGAACCTTCTATAAGGCAACAACGTGAAGGTCTAGGATACGAACGACATCCATCGATCCGCATTTTCATTAGAAGGGCTAGCAATAACTATATGACTACAATGATGAACTCATCCCTTCTGACAAAAAGCCTTCTGTCTTTGATAGACTTGGAAACTCAACAACGAGAATTTTCGTATTTGAGAGGTTAGGGCCATTAAAGAAGAAAAATAAGCTTTGGAGAAATTCTGGGGGTATTAAAGCTTCTACTTTGGCTAAATGTAAAAATATTTCTAAGGATTTTCAAAGTCTCATCCCTTCTAGAATGAGGCGGCAAGTGAACCTCGTGGTTTCAAGTAGAGAAGTACTGAAAGCAAAATCAAATGTTTTGGTTCACACCAAGCAACGTGATGAAGATGAGGAAAGTGTTGGTTCTTCATATCACATTACTACACAAGATGAAAGGTGTAATTTAACTCCAAGTGAAGTTAATGAAGACTTGGAGGATGCCTCATTATGTTACCATATATCTTTTAGTGATAGCGGACCTCAAGAAGATGAAGATGCTAAGGATGTGCCACTCGAACTCGAAGAAGGAGTGAAGGCAACGGTTGATGCGCTAAAAGAAGTCAACCTTGGCACTGATGAAAATCCAAGACCTACCTTTGTGAATGATTTAATTGATGGTGATGAAGAGAAGGCCTATGTTAACTTACTCAAAGAATACAAAGACGTATTCACCTGGAGTTACAAAGAAATGCCTGGGTTAGACCTAAAGTAGCGGTCCATCATCTTGTTGTCAAAAAGGGTGCACGTCCTGTCAAGCAAGCTCAACGACGCTTTAACCCTGAACTGGTTCCCATAATTGAAGCTGAGGTTAACAAGCTTATTGAAGCTGGATTCATCCGTGAAGTTAGGTATCCTACATGGATCTCAAGTATCATTCCCGTAAGGATGAAAAATGGACAAATCCGGGTTTGTGTTGACTTTAGGGATCTTAATAATGCATGTCCCAAAGATGAATTTTCATTGCCTATCCCAGAGCTTATGATTGATTCCACTACTAGGTACGAGGCAATGTCTTTTATAGATAGTTCATCCGGCTATAATCAGATCCGCACGTTGCCAAAGGATGAGGAGCTTATCGTATTTCGCACACTTAAGGGTATTTACTGCTACAAAGTGATGTCGTTTAGCTTGAAGAATGCTGGAGCAACATACCAAAGAGCTATGCAAAACATCTTCGATAACATTCTTTACAAAAATGTTGAATGTTATGTTGATGATTTGGTGGTGAAGTCAAGGAAAAAGGACGATCATTTGTATGACTTGAGAATACTGTTTGATCTACTGCAAAGGTATCAACTCAGGATGAACCCTTTGAAATGTGCATTTGGAGTTACCTCTGGAAAATTCGTTAGCTTCATCGTACAATATCGGGGTATAGAAATTGATCAAGTCAAAATAGATGTGATTCTAAAAATGGTCGAGCCAAGAAACATCCATGAATTGAATGTTCCATGAACTGAAGAGCCTTCAAGGGAAGCTAGCATGTCTCAGGAGGTTCATATCAAATCTAGAAGGGAAGTACCAACCCTTCAGTCACCTCATGAAAAAGGGAACCTATTTTGAGTGGGATTAAGCTTGCAGCACTACCTTTAAGAGCATCAAGTCTTACTTGACAAGATCGCCAATTTTAGCAGCTCCTGTTCCTGGAAGACCATTGATACATACATATCAGCTCAAGAAAGATCAGTGGGGGCACTTTTATCCAAAGAAAATGATGAAGGGAAGGAAAATTCTCTTTACTACTTGAGCATGATGATGACGTCAAATGTGTTGAAGTACTCGCCGATCGAAAAGTTATGTTTGGCCCTAGTTTTCTCAATTCAGAAGATGAAACACTACTTTCAAGTTCACATCGTCTATCTCATTTCTAAAGCAAATCCCATTAAATTTGTGATGTCCAAACCTATCCTCAATGATCGACTGGTAAGATAGTACCTCCAGTTTCAACAGTTTGAGATTGTATTCATTCCTCAAAAGGCTGTGAAAGGGCAAGCATTGCGGACTTCTTAGCAAACCATCCAATACTCGATTGGGAGCTAAGTGATGAATTACCCAATGAAGATGCAATGATAGTTGATATTCAACCACCCTGGAAAATGTATTTTGATGGCGCCTCACATCGCAAAGGAGCTGGTGCTGGGATGATATTCATCACTCCATAAGAGGAGATCTTGTCGTATTCCTTCAACTTGATGCAATGTTGCTCTAATAATGTTGTAGAATATCAAGCATTAATACTTGGGCTTGAAATGGAGGTCGATATGAAGCAATTGCAATTGCATATTTTTGGGTACTCTGAATTGATGATAAACCAATTATTGGGTAACTATGAAGTCAAGAAGTCGAAGTTGCGTTCTTATCATAATTATGCATAGAAGTTGATTGGATAGCTTGGAGACGTGACTCTTCAACATGTTCCAAGAAAATAAAATAAGAAAGCTGATGCCTTAGCTACTTTGGCTTCAAATTGACCTTGCCCAACCAAGCACAAATCACTATTGGTCAAAAATGGATAGTACCACCGGAGGAGGATGAGAATGAGGGTGAAGAGAGCAACCTCGAACATCTTGTAGTCATTTCTGAGATTGAGAAAGTCGATTGTAGACAAGCTATCATTGATTACTTGTGCTATAATATAGTTCTAGAAGATCCAAAAAGAAAGGCCAAAATCCGTCGTCGTGCTCCTCGATTTCTTTACTACAAAAATACTTTGCATCGAAGATCATTCGAGGGAGTACTTTTGCGTTGTTTGGGAGATGAAGAAGCAACTCAAGTCATGCAAGAAACACATTCTGGAGTTTGTGGGTCACATTAATCTGGGCCAAAATTGCACTTTCACATAAAAAGAATGGGATACTAATGGCCAACAATGGTGAAAGATTATTTGTATTATGCTCGAAGATCCCAGGCATGTCAACTTTATGCGAATTTTGTGAACCATCCTCCTAAAGTACTACATCCAACAGTTGCATCTTGGCCATTTGATGCTTGGGGACTAGATGTGGTCGGACCTCTACCAAAATCTTCTGGAGACTACTTGTACATCTTGGCGGCGACGGATTATTTTTCAAAATGGGCTAAGGTTGTAGCCCTCAAAGAAGTAAAAAAAGAGAATGTTGCAAATTTCATCGGGGTGAACATTATCTATCGTTTTGGTATTCCTAGTTATATAATAACATATAATAGAAATCCATTCACCAACAAATTGATGGATAAGATCTGTGATCATTTTGGCTTTAAGCAGCGTAATTCGTCTATATATAATGCTGCTGCAAGTGGACCGGCTGAAGCATTTAACAAGACATTATGCAACTTATTAAAGAAGTTCGTCTCTAAATCTAAGAGAGATTAGCATGATAGAATGGAAGAAGCCCTTTGGGCATATCGGACGACTCATCACACGTCAACTCAAGCAACTCCACACTATCTTGTTTTTGGAACTGAAGCAGTCCTTCTGCTTGAATGCCAAGTACCATCATTGCATTTTTCCATCCAAGAAGGACTTACTGAAGAGGAAAATGCTTGTCTATGCCTTGAAGAGTTAGAAGCTCTCGATGAGTAGAGGTTGGAAGCACAACAAAGCCTTGAATGTTATTTTGGCCAAAAACTCATAGGCACACCTTTTCTTGCCTCATTACTACCCAGCCCCCCGGAGAGTTTATAAACATATACAGCTCTTTTTCCTCATCCTCCATACTGAGATATATCAGAAGACAAATAAGTTGATTTCCAAGACCATATATCATGAGCTGGCATATAATATGATTATTTAAGATATCACTTAAGCCCTGGAACATAAGCTAACACATATGGAAAGTAACGAACATACACTTAATTGAATGCATGATAAAATACTTAAACTTAGAATAATGAAGCATTGCTAGGCACAAGTAAAATAGTAATACCTTTAGGAAACAATGCATTTCTTTAAGGAAAAGGCCAACTTACTAGGATTAAGACATTAGTAATCATAATGAAGAACACCTTGAATACTTGAAGAGAAAATCATATAACTTTATGAAGTATCATTAGTGGTATCAAGGGACCATAAACATATGTGAGAGCAACTTTTAATCGACATAAGAAATGTAAGCTAAATCATAGAGTCCTGATATTTCCCTTACACCAGAAGAAGGGAGAGATCACTTGCTAAGGTGACCCTCTAGATGCCTAAGTGGATCCACTAAAGTTAACTAGTGAGCAAACCTCTACTAACGGGTGGTCTAGAAGTCAACCTTTACTAGCGGGTGACCCTTATTTCCTACGTGGCATGTAGTTATGGGATAATGGTATTCTACTAACAATCTTATGCCTCTTCTAATGGAGAGCTTTCGCATTCCTCCCAAGGTCCACTCAGTGCTAAGCAAAACTCTCATGGAAGCATAAGCATGAATCATACAGTCACTTAATATGGAGAGGTATTCTACTAACCCATTCCATAAGCATTTAGAACATTACACATCATCATAAAGATATCTCCTAAGTCTTGTCTATGCCTCTACTAATAGGTATCATCATCTCATAATCATAGTTAGATGAGAAAACTCACATTTCAATCATTCATTCATTCTTGACTTCAATACCACTCTAAGAGCATGTAATTTCATGGGATATTTCATGATGCGATGTAATAATACATGTAAATTTGCTTTAAGATCTTGAAACTTGAAGAAAATATGCATACTCATATGTATCCATGATAAACAATCCATACTTGAGGTAACCATAACACTACAAGAAAATAACCCTTTAACGAGGGAAAATTCAGTCGCTTAAAGCATAAATCCGGTCATTATTAGTCAATAATGACTGGTAAAAATCCCGTCATCATCAGTCATGAAAAGCTCCATCGTTAAAAGTTTAACGACTGAATTAAATCCATCGTTAAAAGTTTTACGATCGGATTAAATCTGGTTCTTAAAAGTTAATGACCAAATTAAATTTGGTCATTAAAAAACTTTAACAACGACAAAAATCTAGTTGTTATACCTCTTTTCAGCAACCAAATTTTCCTTCACTAATTGATATTCTAGTTATTAAAAAAAGAAGGGCAAATCTGATGCACTAAAGCTCCTGTTGGGGAAGGGCTCGACCACAAGAGTCTATTGTACGCAACTTTATCTTACATTTCTGCAAGAGGATGTTAGAAAGGTTTGAACCCGTGACCTTCTGGTCACACGATAACAACTTTACCAGTTACTCCAAGGCTCCCCTTTAATTTTAAATATTTAAACCTTGATTATAACAACAAATTAAATCATCAAAAGTGCATATATATATATATATATATATATATATATATATATATATATACACATATACAAAT
>JAABOM020061232.1:0-11180 GCA_011800125.2 Solanum clarkiae
TTTTGATTCAGGAGCCGATGTGGGTAGCCTCCTATGTTTCTATGTTTTGTAAATGTATTGACATATGTGTACCGTTCCATACTTTTGTCTAGAGGTCTGTGGATATGTGTGGGTTACTGGTGTGATGTGTGAGTGTGCGTCATTTTGTATGACTTTGTATACTGGATCAGGCGGCGGGACCGCATTATGTACTTATACTCATGACATGTTTACTAGGCGGGAGGACCGCAGCGGTGACCTTGTCGGCCCGCATTTATATTTATGTATGTATATATTAGTGTATGGAAAGCTGCTGTATCTTGTTTTTGCAGGTGAGGTTAGTCAGTAAAACAGAAGAAACTCTGCTGAAATTTTGGTTGAATTCCAGACTTGGTTTATAAAGGAATTTGGTTTAGTACGTGTTCACGTGCCCCTATCGGGCACAGGTCATGACCCCAGGGTAGGGTGTGACACCATCTAACTCGGAAGGCAACTCTAATTCATAGGCAACCTTAATTCATAGGCAACCTTCTCAATCCTCTTCACAATCTGATAGGGTCCAATATAGCGTGGACACAATTTACCCTTCTTCCCAAATCTCATGACACCTTTCATAGGTGACACTTTCAAATATACCCAATCATTCACCTCAAACTCCAAATCTCTCCTCCTCACATCGGTGTAGATTTTCTGGCGACTTTCCGCAGTCTTCAATATTTCTCTAATGATCTTAACCTTCTCTATTGCTTGATGGACAAGGTTGGTCCTATCAACTCCGCTTCTCCAACCTTGAACGCCCAATTGGTGATGTACATCTCCTCCCATATAAAGCTTCATAGGGAGCCATCTGAATGCTTGCATTATAACTATTGTTATATGCAAACTCAATCAGTGGTAGGTGATCATCCCAATTTATCTTGAAATCAAGGATGCAAGCTTTCAACATATCTTCTAACGTCTGAATTATAAGCTCTGCCTGTCTATCTACCCGTGCATGGAAAGTTGTGCTCAAATTCACTTTCATACTCAATCCTTTCTGGAACTATCTTCAAAATTAGGAGGTGAATTGAGCTCCTATGTCCGAGACGATTGACAAGGAAACCCCATGCAACCTCATTGTTGACACCCAATTTTGACCGACCTATAGTCCATTATAGAGTGTCATTTAATTAAAATAAGTATTTTTATTTATATTCAATTTAATTCAAATATTTGTGTATTTCTAACATTCTTTACTATTATTTTATTTTTGATGTTATATAAATTTTCTTTCATATAATTTGTACATATGTAATTATATAATATTTTCATAGTCCTCAGACAACCAGCCCTCACCAAGATGCTAGCATTGCTAAATACTCCGCCACAAAGCAAGCTTTCCCAAATACAACAGATGCAGAAGTGGCTAAAGAAGTCGAAGGAAGAAAGTAGTTGGACAACTGTATATACGAGGGTACATTAGTATTCTGGGAATTGGCAATTATCAAAAGATTATATTCTTGTTTATTTTTAAAAATTATTTTCGAAATTAAGTATTTCATAATTGAGCTAATTATTTCGCTAAGTCAATTCTAAAGAAATTCATTAATTGATCTATTTTAATTCATCGTGTATTTAAATTTAACCCGCATATTCCCTGACCCGATATGTCACCTCCTTTATTCTTTTTCCTTTTTTCCTTTTTCTTTAACTTTTATTTTTTTATTCTTTAACTTTTTTATATTTTATTATTTCCTCCATACTTTTACTTTCTTTTATCATTTTTAAAAGAACACCCTCCTCCAAACCTCACATCACAGATCATCACCCGAAACTCTTCTCATCTCCCTCACATCATCCTCCATTATTTTTCACATCAGAAATAGTACTTGTCTAATGGTAGAATTTTATAAAATAATCTTTACTAAAAAAAGAAATAAAATAATCTTTACTAAAAAAAGATATATATATATATATATCAACCTTTATCTGTGGTAGAATCAAATTTTTTTTAGTGGGATTCAAAACCCACCTCCAAACTCTCCACAAATCAACCCTCGACATCATCATTTTCAGCTCAAAAATCACCAAGAAAATCATCCAAAACGCAGTTGAAATGGATCCCAAATCCGTCCCCAAAACGCACCCAAAATACCACTAACACATCTCCAAAATCAGCCCAAATGTCACTAAAACGAACCAGATTTAGCTTCGCAACATCCCTCAGACCACCCCCCAAATGCCACAAAACCAGTAGCAAAACCTATCTCAAATCGACCACCAAAACCTCTATTTCCGCCACTCATGATAGCCCAAAGATGCCACTAACAAACCCCATGAAAACACCTCAATGTTCTACTCACTCTTTTGGTACGATTTTCTTTTTTGCTATGGAGCATTTCATCAAATAAATGGTGTGCATCTTGTTCTTATCCAAGCTGCTAGTCTCCTATAAAGTTATTATTACATTCAAAAGGAGCAGATCTGCTTAGAAAAGTAAGATTTCGACTATCTACATTTTTTTCTCCGTTTTCTAATTATTCTAGGTTTTTTTTTTCACCATTTCCTTATTTGTTGTTATTGTTTTATTTCTATTATACTGCTTTGTGTATTTTAGATGTTCTTATACTAGTCCAATTGTTTCTTCTTCCATTTCTTTTGTCAAGTATGTATCAACTTTGTTTTGCTCTTGAACATATGTGTGTGTGTGTGTGTTTTTTAAAGATCTCCCAGTAGGTATTTTTAGTTTGTTATTGTTGCTCTAATTTCTTCTTGTTATTGTTGCTCTAATTTCTTCAAATGATAATATTTTCATAGTAAATTATTCTTGTTGTGAATGCCAACCATTTAGCTAATTTAGGAAGTTATCTATTTATTTATTTTCTTCTTTACTAATTTATATTGATTTTGTTCCCAGAACTAGTTGCTATTGTTGAATCTTAATTATCTATATATTTCTAGAATGATGATTGTTATTAGACATTTCTATCTTGGTTCTTAATGATTTCATAAGTTGTTTACTTGTAAGTTGGTTATTCTTTTTCACTGTTACTCATTACTTTATCTTATTTTCATACTTGCTTTGTGACTGTGTTCGAAAAATATAAATGTTGGCCGAAGAAAAATCTATTCATCGAATTTCAAGGTCTACCTATTTAAAAAAGACGAAAGAAATCTAAGTTAAGTTTGTATATATTTCATTATGTTTATTTTGTCATGAATACCTTTTATTTTTTTCCCTTGTTAATAGATCATCGTTAGTTTGTTGTTTATTTATTGGCGTGACTATTATGAAGTGGTACATAAAGTGTCAATTTTAGTTTAAGTTAATCTTTGTTACATTTTAAAATTTACAAATTTTTATTTTAGATATGACAAATGTTGATAATTTTATTGAATGAAAATGCATGTAGCGGTACTTCTGTAATTAATTAACACTAGTTCAATGGACTCATTGTTTGTTTATTAGTAGAGGACCTAACCCATGTCTTTAATAATGATTCTGTATCCTTTTTATGTCAATTGTTGGGAGCTACTATTTTTCTTTTATTTGTGCCCAGGATATGTTGCACCTTATTCTTGATGATTAGCTATATTGTTAGTCCATGTGTATATACATAATCACTGTCATACCCCGAGAGGGTACCCTAGGCGTGGCTGATACTTGAAGACTATTGCTATCCCCCAAGCGGATACTCAGTCTCTTTGCCATCATTCGGTCAATGCATCAGCGGAATCGGATGATATAATAGCTAATAAATGTTATCCTATCAGTAGGCTCACACTAGCAATACTAATTTATCATACGAAAATAGAATAGGAAAATCAACAGTCTCAATATAAGGAAAGAAAGAAGGAACGGAACCCTCGACATCAACATCAACATCTATGTCTATGAAGCCTCTATACTATAAGCTAAGATGGTACTATGATAGGCCATATCTACCAAAATCAAATAAAAGACTAGAAAATCAATAGAAATAACCATCCTCCGAATGCAGGGGAAGACTCACCACTGTCTAGAATAGAGAGCTCTGAACCTCAACTATCGGGTTGCTGAATTCCTCGGTCTATCGAATCTGCATCATAAAACGATGCAGCACCAGAGGGACGTTAGTATATGGAATATACTATATGTAAAATGGTCTAAAGAAAAAGGAAACAGTTTAATCATCACCCATCCATCCCTCAACCTCACCTCAGATATAAAGGACAAGACTCTATCACCTCATTGGCTATCAAGCATCACATATTCATATCACACCAGAGTTCTATCATCATGAAACCTATCTGGGAGTTTCTATAACCAACAACCACTACCTATGAGCCGATAGTGATACAACGAAGAGATGTCATTGCCATATCTGTCCAATACCTTGCCGGGTAAAGGACGAGTCTATTAGTGGATCCAAAAGTCTGTCAAGCCCCCTTTCGGGACAAAGGAAACATCCGCTTTCATGGTTCAATCCTCTTCTACGCTGGCCACATAGTTAATGGGTATGAGTGAGACTTACTCTTACCTATTTCGGTGCTAATACTCCTCCCAGAACTCAACATGCTCATAAGTCTATCAATCATTTAAGAAACCTCATCACCCAATCTTTACGAGCAAGATTGTCTATCCAATCTAAGAGAATTATACCCATTTGACTCTATCAGCAATAATATCAGCTATCACAGTCATCAACATACCCAATTCAGGACTCAGACTCAGTCAGAAATCATTCTCAGACATTCAAGGCTCTAGTCATCCCCTAAGTTCATTATTCAGGTCATTATGGAGAGACATATTAAGGATCAAGTTTTACAATCATATAGTAGTGAATATATACAACAAAAGTTAAACATGATTATCATCAATTCATAATACGAAATTATAATTTAAGGGATTAAAACCAAGAATTTCAAGATATGATACAAAAATTTAAAGCAATTATTCATGAATTTAGAGTAATTATCAGGAAACATTTAAGAACTCATAAATCAGGATTCTAGTCATGAATTTGTCATCCTAACTCTATTTTGGCAAATAGGAGATCAATCCCATGCTTTTGGGTAACCTTTACATACCTGGGAACGAAGAATCGTTAAGAACTTCGAATTCTCCTCTGAAACCCTTACTTTCCTCTCCTCTTCTTTTCTTTGGCTTAGCGTAGAAATAAGACTTAGAGTATTTTTGTGTCTTAAAACCCTCTTTCGTATGAACTATACTTCAAAAACTGACCTGGGGATATAAAAATATGTCGGGAAGGATGAAATTGCCCTTCCCAAATTACATGAAAAAATTTGCCTTCCCCATGCACTAGTGCGCGATGCTCACTAGTGTAAATATACACTTTTTCGCGAAATTTTGATTTTCATCAAATTTTTGAAAAGCAACAAAGTGTGGTTCCATGTCCTCTCCGCATCACGGAAGGGGTACAGAAACCTCACTGTTTTAAGCTCACTTTGAAAAATTAATTCATGTTTTTTCATGTAAAAGCCTAGTCGAGACCACTTTCTGACTCAGTTTTTTGTACTGATCGCAAATCCGGTCTCGAATTTTTTGTTAGACCTTAGGAAGACACGTTGTGCGCACGATCAAGTTTAGGGGCATCTTAGTAATTTCATGGAGTGTTATATCATCTCCCCTTTGGGATCATTCGTCCTCGAATGATGAGTAAAGGTCAACGGGGACTCGAATAACCTCAGAATTCACCTCATCCCTCACTCGGGAACACTCGAACTCTCACTATCCATCATCTATCTATCTTTGTCTTAGGCTCGGGACGGGGTTACACAAGGCATCAATTAAATGGAAAAGAATGCTCAGAATTGATAAGAATAAGAGTATTTACCTTTAACATCATCATCTCTTGGCACGAATAGATGCAGGTATTTAAGTTTCATCGCTTCCTCAGTTTTCCACGTAGCTTCCTCAACAAATTGATTCCTCCATAAAACTTTAAAGGAGCCTATCTCTTTGTTTCTCAGCTTACAAACCTATTTGGTCAAGAATAAGGACTGGAACATCCTCATATGATAAGCTGTCCTTCACACCCGTACTCTCCACAGGAATTGCTAAGGCTGGATCCCCCAAACACTTCTTTAGCATAGATACATGGAACACTGGGTGAACTCCTTCTAGCTCGGAGGATAAGTCTAACTCGTAAGCAACCTTAGCAATCGTTCTTACAATCTAGTATGGTCTGATATAACGGGGACTCAGCTTCTCCTTCTTATCAAATCTGATGACACCTTTCATGGGTGACACTTTCAAGTACACCAAATCATCTACCTCGAACTCCCAGTCCTTTCTTCTCACATTTGTATATGACTTCTGGTGACACTAAGCTGTCTTTAATATTTCCCGAATGACTTTCACCTTCTTCATTGACTGGTGTATGAGGTCAGGCCCAATCAACTCAGTTTCACCCACCTCGAACTAGCCAATCGGAGATTTATATCTCCTCCCGTATAAAGCTTCATATGGGGCTATCTGGATGCTGGCATGATAGTTATTATTATACACAAACTCAATCAATGGTAAGTGATTATCCCAGTTCCCTTTGAAATCAATCATGCATGCCCTTAACATATCCTCCAAAGTCTGAATAATGTGCTCTGCCTGCTCGTCTGTTTGAGGGTGGAAAACAGTACTCAAATTTACCCTTGTCCCCAATCCCTTCTGGAAAGATCTCCAAAATTGAGAGATGAATTGAGTTCCTCTATCATATATGATTGACAAGGGAACCCTATACAACCTCACAATATCCAGAATGTAAAGTCGAGCATACTCCTCAACCGTATAGGTTGTCTTCACCGCCAAAAAGTGGGATAAATTAGTCATCCTATCTACAATCACCCATATTGAATCATGATGCTTTCGGGATCTTGGTAAGCCGGTAAAGAAATCCATGTTAATCACTTCCCATTTCCACTCTAGAATATTGAAGTTGTGAGTTAACCCACAAGGTTTCTGATGTTCAACCTCAACCTGTTGGTAATTGGGGCACTTGCAAACGAACTCCGCAATGTCTTTCTTCATCCCATTCCACTAATAGATTTACCTCAAGTCGTGGTACATCTTGGTGGAGCCAGGATGAATGGAATACCTCGTACTATGAGCTTCGGCCATGATTCTGTCTCGAGCACCATCAATATCCAGTACACATAATCTCCCTTCGTACCTAAATACCCCATCTCCCCCTTTGGAGAAAACCATCACATTTTGCTTATGAACCGCTTTTTCAATTGGAGTAAGACAGGGTCTTGGTCTTGCTTTTCCTTCACCTTAGACACTAAGGATAAAGTGGAACCATTCTGAACATTGACCCCGCCTTTGTTGTTCTCCTCAAGCCACAATCCCAATCGAGCCAATCTATGCACTTCCTTGGCTAATTCTCTCTTTCCCTCTTCCACATGGGCAGTGCTACCCATAGATATCCTGCTAAGAGCATCAACAATAATGTTAGCTTTATATGGGTGGTAGAGGATGCTCATATCATAATCCTTGAGTAACTCCAGCCACTTCCCCTGCTGCAGGTTGAGCTCTTTCTGACTGCACACGTATTGCAAGCTTTTGTGGTTAGTGAACACGTCCACATGCACTCCATACAAATAGTGACGCCAGATTTTAAGTGCGAACACCACTACTGCCAACTCAAGATCATGAGTCGGATAATTCTTCACATGAATCTTAAGCTGTCTGGAAGCATACACTATCACCTTCCCTCTCTGCATAAACATACACCTCAATCCAACTCTGGATGCATCAAAATATATTACAAAGTCACCTATCCCGTCTAGCAATGTCAACACTAGTAATGTAGTCAATCTAGTATTCAACTCCTTAAAGCTCTTCTCACATGCCTCAGATAACTGAAACTTGGCCTTCTTCTGAGTCAGCTTTGTTAAGGGGGCTGACAGAGAAGAGAAGCCTTATACAAATTTGTGGTAGTACTCGGCCAAACCCAAGAAACTTTTTATTTTTGTTAGATAAGTTGGTCTTGGCCAGTTCTTAACCGCCTCAATCTTCTAGGTATCCACCGGAATGCCATCTCCCGAAACATTATGGCCTAAGAAAGCCACTGACTTGAGCCAAAACTCACACTTGGAGAATTTTGCATACAACTCATGATCTTTTAGTGTTTGCAAAACCAGTCTAAGGTGATTTGCATGATCCTCCTTATTCCTCAAATACACTAGGATGTCATCAATAAACATGATCACGAACATGTCAAGATACTGCCTGAATACCCTATTCATCAAGTCCATGAATGTTGCAGGTGCATTTGTCAAGCCGAAGGACATGAACAAGAACTCAAAATGTTCATACCATGTCTTAAAGGCTTTCTTAGGAATGTCACTTTCCCTCACCTTCAACTGATGGTTACCCTGAGATCTATCTTGGAGAAACAAGTAGCACCCTAAAGTTGGTCAAAGAGATCATCTATTCTGGGAAGAGGGTACTTATTCTTTATGGTCACCTTGTTCAACTGTCGGTAGTCTATACACATCCTCAACAACCCATCTTTCTTACTCATGAATAGGACAGGAGCACCCCAAGGTGAGACACTAGGCCATATGAAACCTTTTTCTAACAAGTCTTTCAATTGCTGTTCAATTTTCAACTCTACGAGGGCCATTCTATAGGGTGGAATTGAGATAGGTTTGGTTTCGAGTAGAACATCAATCCCAAAGTCAATCTCCCTATCAAGAGGGATTCCGGGAAGATCGTCAGGAAAGACCTCGGGAAACTCATTAACTATTCGGACTAATTCAAGAGTGGCCGACTCAACATCATCAGACTTCACTCGTACGAGATGGTAGATACAACCCTTAGATATCAACTTTCTAGCTCTAAGATAGGATGTAAATTTACCCTTAGGGGAAACAGAACTCCCTTTCGACTCTAAAATAGGCTTATTAGGAAATTGGAACCTAACCATTAGGGTTCTACAATTAACAGAAGAATAATAGGCATGAAGCCAATTCATGCCCAGTATCACATTGAAATCGACTATCTCCAACTCTACCAAATCAGCTAATGTGTCTTTATGATAGATAGAGACCA
This sequence comes from Solanum clarkiae, assembly GCA_011800125.2. Classification (NCBI taxonomy): domain Eukaryota; kingdom Viridiplantae; phylum Streptophyta; class Magnoliopsida; order Solanales; family Solanaceae; genus Solanum; species Solanum clarkiae. The sequence continues at coordinate 9,014 of JAABOM020061232.1, forward strand.
CATAATCCCTATAAACTCTCTCGGCTAAGATGAACTCTCCAGTAGGAATAGAGAAAGAAAAGGGCTCAAGTAAACACTCAGGAAGAATACCAAACTTTCTATCCATACAAGGAGTTAGAAATGATAAGGTGGCACCCCAACCAATCAAGGCATAATAGTTATAAGCAAAGACACGAAGCATACCCGTGACAACATCTGTTGTAGCCTCCTGCTCCTAACTGTTACCCATAGCATAAAGGCGATTTGTCCTACCTTTTATACCCAAAGTAGTAGCACCCCTCTGCTGATTACCTCCTGGAAGTGTTGTCGAAGACTGAGCTCTGCCGCTCCCCTGACCTCGCCTCCTCTTCAGGTACTCATAGCTGAAATGACTAGCCTGACCACAGGCATTACACACATCCTTGACAACATGGAACTCTCCCAAATAAAGCTTACCACACTTGCTACAAGGTGGCTTTCCCCTTACATCCTTGGTCACACTGGCCTGAGAGTGGGCACTTGGGGTCCTGAAATTCTAATGACCCTGAGATTTTTTATCATACCTGGTTGGTTGCACAGGCGCACTAGCTGTGGATGGTGCGGGATGTGATGATCTCCTTTGGAAATAAGATTTGTCACCTCTCTTCTGCCTCTGAGGGTTAGATTCATGTCCCACTGACTTTGCTTTCCTACTCAGATGTTCTTCTCTATCCCTCCTCTTATCTTCCTCTGTCTGTTAAGCATACACCACCAGTCTGGAGATGTCCATACCCGGAATCAGCAAGGCAGCCTTACACTCTCTCTACATATGTCTAGCCAGGCCAGAAACAAATCTTTTCATTTTCTGTCTCATATCTTTCACCATCTCGGGAGCATACCTTGATAGTTTGGTGAACTTAAGTTTGTACTCCTTTACAGTCATCCCTCCCACTTCAAATTCACGAACTCATCCGCCCTCGGTTCCCTCAACTCTACTGGAAAGAAGTGATCAAGAAAGGCATCTTCAAACTCATCCCACGCTACAGGTTCCGCATCCTCACCTCTACTCCCCTCCAACTGAATGTACCATATATTAGCCACATCCTTCCGTTGGTAGGATGCCAGCTCCACCCCTTCAATCTGTCACGCCCCAAAGTCCCTTTAGAGCGGATTGGCACCTGTTGCCGATAAGGCTCGGGAGAACCAACCTGTAGCCATGCGCTTTCTATACATACTATAAGGGATTGCTGCGTTTGACATGTCTTTAAGAAGATAAACAGTGATAACAAGCCGAAAGGAAATACATATGACTAGGCCGTTAGGGCCACGGTATTTAAAGTATGAGACTTGACCAAAATTTACTTTATATAGTCTACAAAGCCTCTAATAAAGAAAAACATCTGATAAGGGTCGGGACAGGCCCCGCCTCAACAAACTGTACAACAAAACATGCAAGCTCTAGACATATACAAAGCCTCGAAGCAACCTGGAGCTTGGTGACAATAGCTGAATATCCTGTACTCCTACTAGGGAGATTTACTAGCACCTGTACCTGCAGTATGAAATGCAGGTCCCCCATAAGGGACGTTAGTACAAGATAATGTACTGAGTATGTAAGGCAGGAAACACTGTATATGATATAACAACTCAAGTGAAATTGTACACCGGTGAAGCATAAAAGACCACCTTTAGTTATACTGTGGGATTATGTACTTTATGTGCTTTATATTGCTTTATCTTTACTGTAGAATCTGTACTGTAAAATCTGTACATAGCTGTAATACAAATGACCAACTGATTAGTGGTGAAACTGTATCGGGTTCGTCCCTCTCTAGGTTCTTCCTTATCCTCTAGGGCTACCCCTCGTAATAAGATATTTCCCTGGCTAGGTGTTTCTTCAATCCCTCGGGATATCAGAATCGTCCCTTTGCTAGGTTCTTCCTTAACAACCTCATGCTACCACCCGTGATAGGATCGTCCCTAGCTAGGTGTTACTTCCACCCCGTCGGTCTACCACCTATCAAAACTGTATACTTTATCTTTCAATTACCTTTGAGATGGTTCTTTTGGTGGTCAAAATATTGGAGCTGTAGGACTGTATATGTAGCATGTGACATGTATATAATCATACGAGATAATATGAAAAATAAAAGAGTACATTGGATAAACAATGAAATGCATATGAAATGGAACAACTTGTGAACTTTAT
>JAABOM020061233.1:0-45709 GCA_011800125.2 Solanum clarkiae
CCCAGATATTTATGATTGAAATTGTTCGACTTCATGGAGTCCCAATATCCATTATCTCTGAAAGAGGGTCACAATTCAGTTCACACTTTTGGAGATCTTTTCAAGAAGCAATGGGTACACGAGTAGATCTCAGTACTGCATTTCACCCATAAACAGATGCACAGTCGAACCGCACTATAGAAATACTAGAGGATATGTTGAGGGCATGCATTCTTGATTTTGGAGGTACTTGGGATACCTAGTTGCCATTAGTTGAATTCGCTTACAACAATAGCTTCCGGTCTAGCATTTAGATGGCTTCATATGAAGCCTTTTATGGTAGGTGATGTCGTTCTCCTATAGGGTGGTTCGAGGTTGGAGAAGCTAAGCTGTTAGGACCAGACTTGGTTCAAGAAGCCATGCACAAGGTCTTATCAGATAGAGGTTGCTCATGGCTCAAAGAAGAAAAAAGTCATATGCAGATAAGAGGAGAAGAGATTTAGTGTTCATAGTGGGGGATAAAGTTTTCCTATGAGTCTTTCCTATGAAAGGGGTAACGCAGTTTGGGAAAAAAGGTAAGTTGAGCCCGAGGTATATAGGATCATATGCGATACTTGACCGAATAGGAGGAGTGGAATATCATTTGAAACTCCCTCATGAGATGTCTTTTATCTACCCAGTGTTTCATGTCTCTATGCTAAGGAAGCATGTAGCAGACTCCTCTCACGTACTTAAAACACTGACTATACAAATTGAGGAGAATCTAACTTCTGAAGAGGAACTAATGGCTATTATTAATAGATAAGTAAGAATGCTATGGTCAAAAGAAATTGTATCCATAAAGGTTTTATGGAGAAATCATACTATTGATAAGCTACTTGGGAGTCATAGAATGATATGCGAGCCAAATGCCCCTATTTGTTTCAGACTGAAGGTATGTACTTATTTAAATTCGAGGAATGAATTTCTTAAGGAGGGCAGAATGTAATAACCTCGTCTTTGAAGGGCATATTTATCTTTTAAAAAAGGGGACTAGATTTTAAAAAAAAAAAAAAGAAATAAAAGGAGAAAGGTGTGGAATAAGCAGCAAAGCTGCGTCCTATAAGAACCCCACAAATTGAAAAAAATATATAGAGAGAGGGTGTTTCAAACGGCTCACTGCAGCAGTGAACGAAGAAGAAGAAGAAAAAATTTAAGAGCTTTGATTTGAGACTAAGAAGAGAAGCATTAAAGAAGGTAAGTTTCTAAACTTTATGATAGCGTCAATGTGTATTCATGGCTATAAAATGGGGTTTAGGGTTTAAGAAAAATTAAGAGTTAAAGAGATAAGAGATTGTGAAATTCTCACAATCAGAAGTAAATTCTAGTTTTATCTTCTACTATAGCCTTATGAAAGTTCTTAGCCAAGGTAGTTTACTATGGGTGTTACAATTTAGTGACAAGGGATGAGAAATTGCACAACAAGAATAGCTTTATATTATTGAAATTTGGACGAACAAGATAGTTAAGATAACTAAAAAAAGTAATTATTAGATTATTTCACCAATTTGGATTACTCATGGTTTGGGTATTACATTGTATATCCTCCAATAGATAGAAATAGAAAATCCAAAAAAAAGGGATTGTGAATTTCTAAAGTTAGTATGAATTTAACTTGAACAAAAAAAGAAATGTGAGATTTTCTGATATGAATATAGATTGACTGAAGGAAGTCTTACAGATTGCTTGAGATGACAAGTTTGGTAATTCTACATGAGTACTGTGAATAGTAATCTTAACCCCAATTTATGTTTTATATGTTTCATGATTTTTACATGATTTATAAATGAATTGTTGCCAAATGATTTGGATTTGCATATGGTACAAGTCCTTTACTTGATTTGATACCGAAATAGTTATTTGAGATGATCTTACTTTTACAAGACAAGTATATTGATAATTGAGATTATTACCACTATTTAAATGATTTTTGGGCATTCACTTGAGATATAAGTACTTTTACATGGCCTTTATTAAGTTGACATGATATAGTTACAAGATTTATATGCCTTGTACTACTTTGAAAAAACTTATATGGTTTATAATTAAAAGTTTTCAATGGGACTAAACCTTGATGAATCCTGTAGCTAACAGCGAGTTCGTTAGACCTGGTGCACCTTGTATTTTACCGATTACAGATTGAGCCCTTGCTAGTGGGAAGGTAGAACTAGCATACCGTTATCGATATCCCTTGAGTAGGGATCTATTTATATGAGATTTACAGTTATCTTCTATTCTTTTGAGGAGATAGACATATCGATTACCGATTATATGATTCATTCTTGGAAACCTGTCGAATATGTATATGGTTTGATATGAAAGTGTTTTACTGAGTTTGATATGGAAGTGTTTTACTAAGTATATTTGCAAATGGTCAAGTAGATTTTACTTATACGAGACAAAGAAGATTGATTATGGTTACCTTTTGTTGAAAAGAGTATTTATTACATGATTTTAATTATTATATTAGCATATTTTCTTACTTGTCCCTCATTAAAACGATTGTGGTTATTATTATTACTTACTGAGCTAGCGTCTCACTCCCCGCTAATTTTTTTCAGAGAATACAATTATATTGGTGAGGATTTAGTTAGCTAAAGGTAGCAAGTTAATACCATGGTCAATCCTACTCTTGTTCGTGTGGGAAACAAGCTTATTTTTGGTTATGGACCCCTTCTTGAAATTCTTAGAGTCGCTCCATAGTCATTCTTTTATAAGAGTCATGAGTATCCTTTCGTATTGTCGCCAATGTGATTAGTTTTAGATTTCTTTTCGTATTTAAAGATATATCAGTATTATAGTGTGGTGATTAGATTGTTGATGGGTGTCGTGGCTTAGTGGAGAGATGTTTTTAGTGTGTTGTTGAATTCTGAGACAAGTTAAAGTTTGGATAGGCCTAAAAACAAATAAAACTCTGTCCTGTTTTCTGCAGAATTCTAGTAAGGTTTGCTTTGGGATTCTCCCCTTACGCCGGTCATGATCCTAAATTGGATCGTGACAAATTCGTAGCTCTTTTAATCCAATTTATTTCAATTTTTGGTCAGTTTGATTAATTGCTAGTCAATTCTTACACAATTTCTTTCAATTTTATTGTAAATTGGGTCAATTTGTAGCCCAATTTTTAATCCCAAATCCAATTCCCTTTTAATTCAACTTGGGATGAACCATTTCTCAATTAGGATATGAACTATCTTAAAAATAATTAAATCTCATCCATTCAAATGGTTGAGACTAAATGTTTATTATTTTCCTTTTTAACATTTACACTACCAAAACTCTTAAAAACTTTTTCATTTTCCTCTTCTCAAAATTAAAGGTCGGCTGCCATTTGGCAGAAGTTGTTTTAATTTTGTTTAATTCCTTACTATGATGCATTTCAAGATGTTTCTTGTGGCCAAAATCATCAACATAAAAATGGGACTCTCTCTTTTTAGTTTTATGGTATAGACAAGATAAAATTATACTGTTTTTGTAGCACAAATAAAAAATGATAGAATTGATGCAAGATTATTTCAAGCTATAAATAATGTAACAGATTTCAGTTAGGCATTATCTGCTGTTGGCTACCAGAAGAACCCATGCACTGGACACATGAGTGAACAAGAGTTAGATGGAAGGATCCTCTGAACTGATGGAAAGGAACGGTAGTAGAGGAGACTTGTGCCTGTCCCTTATCTGGATCACTAAGTTGAATATGTAAAGATGAAATTGTGTGTCAATAAAATAGTCCACAGTCAAATATCTTGAAGATATTGATCTCAGCTTTTGATGAAAGCAAATATCTGGCAAAAACATGTCATACCAGCATTGTGTGTATCACAGAACATCCATCTAGTTCTTTTGTTAGTGATTTAGGGGACCATCAATCTTGAAGTAAATTCTGGGGAGATAGTTTGTAATTTGATATCCCTTTTCGGGAATTGTCTATTCCTTCCTTGATCTATACTCAATCCACTTCTCCAAGGTGGAAAGCACGACGTTATGTCATATATCTAGGGATGCTACAGGGAGATGTAACTTAATGCATATTCTGCATAATGTTGGTTTGAGATGAATTTAAATGGAGAATCATGGACCCAACTTGTTTGGGACCAATAAGTAGCTGTTGTTATCTGGACAAATACTTAGACGTGAAATTTTTTCATCTTAAGCATCAAGGATCTGAGCATTGTATCAACTTAAATCAAAAGAGTAAAGTATTTAGTATCCTCACCTGTAATTTGGGATGTTCATTTAGGAAAGCATCTATCCTTGCAAAGATCAAGTTGTCCAAACCTTTGAAATGCTTGGCCAACTTCTCCATTTGCTTGCTTGTGGTTTCACAAGTTATGCACCACTGTGTGTATATCTTCACTACAGAAGTAAAGATACATTATTATGAAACGAAACTGTGCACTTGGTTTTATTTTAAGTGCACAGTTTGGTTTCTCCAAGGATATTTTGGAGTGCACATGTTTACTGCACTTCATGTTAGCAAGCTAAGCATAGTGCACTTGGACAAACAAATTTCCAGGTTCATTTTGGTTTAATTAGTTCCTCTCTCTCAATTATCAAATTATAGTTTAGACTTTTTTTTTGTTGTATTGTGCTTCAGTACACGTCCTCTTTACTAGCTTCTTCAGTGAGCTTGGACCATTTCTTTCATTTATATATGTGTTTCTTTCCAGTGACTTGATTAGCCTGTAATTTTTTGTTCTCTCTTCCCCTGTTTTTCTTTTCAATGATATAATGGGAGAATTACAAGCAATATATGTTTGTCTAAGCAGAATGATACATCTTATGTCAGACCAATTATCTTACTACCCTTACAAATATGAAATAAAGATATTGGTTTTCAAATCTTAAAAAATTTCAAACTCAATTGTCATTTACATGGTTCTAATTCTTGGTGTTAGTTTAATTGTTCAATATACATACATTTTTGAATATCTTTTTTATGCATGCATGCCGTTTATGGTTTGATTTTCATTGCTTCTGGCAACCTTAAACATTTTTTAATCAGCAAGAGGCCGGCCCATTATTCACTTAGTTTAAAAGGTTGTGGTTAGTCAAAAGGACGGGCTACAAATGGATTTCTCGGTTATCCAAAAAAATAAATAAAGAAAATTTGGCTTTTGGATGATTTATTTATCTTTTTTTTTTAATCTTACTTTTACTACTAATTTTGGATGTGAGATTTAGAAATTAATGTGCATTCTATATTTGTTTTTTATGATCATGTCTTCTACACACATTGACATAGCCTTATTAGCCTCACTCCTTGTAATGCCGGACCAAATCTAACAAGACAAGGTATGAGGGTCCATTTTGTTAACTAGAGCAATAAGAAAAGCCAGGTACTTAGGCTTCAGTCATGTTTATCGTGGTAAGATTCTCTTCTTTTAACAAATATTTTGAAGATTTTTATTTGTGTTTTTTAATTTTAATTTTTGTTTTAGAGAAAATGTGTTGCATTTGTGGTGGTTGTCTTGCAGGAAATTTTCTGACTGGAGTTTATGTTTAATTTGTGAAAGTTGGACTAAAAGAGGGGTGTCGACCTATGACTGCAATATGTGATTAACTGGAAGAACTTTATAGACAAATTTGAAATGTAGGCCTTACGGTAGAAAAGGTGCTGATGCTTAACACACTAACTTTTCAAATGGAATTTTTGACTGAGAGTTGGCTGTCTTGGTATGTTTGCTCAACACAGGTCACCACCTTTCTATTATTATATTATATATCATTGTTTTTGGATGTTCGACCATATAGCATTTTAAAGATTCAAAACATTACTTCAACAAATAGAAAGCAGGTAAACATTTAAGCTTGAAGGCTCATTCCACATCTTGTAAGTGTCCTATGATTTGCTATTCTTAATGATTACTGTTAATCAGACATGAGATTTACCGGAAGCTTATTATTGAAGTTGTGTTTAACTTCTCTTCATTTTTTTTATGCACGAGCTGTGCAACAATAATTTTGATCGTGCTATCAATCAAGTTAGAAATAATAGCTCGGTTTTTCCCCACTTCAAAGAAGTGGAAGGATTCACAAGATAGGAGAAAAATGCAATGATTAAATTACATTAAATTTTTTATAATGACAATTTAATCATAGAACATTATCTTGTCTTAAATTGAATATCTTTAGGATATAATATAGTCTTTGTCCTAAAATTGTGTTCTGATCAATAATGTAATTCAATCTTTGATTATGAATTAAAATTTTATTTTATCACAAATATTGTCACTAATTGTGATGACAATTTTATTGTCACGAACAATATTAATTTTAGTGACGACATGATAAGTTTCAACTACCAAATTGTAAGCCATTCTTTTACAAGCAAAATTGTCACTAATTTATACATTCAGGGACAAAATATATTTTTCCATATAAAAATTATCTTTAGTGACGAAACTAATTTTCTTTAACTACGAAATATATGCAATTTTAGAGACAATTCATGCCATCACTAATTGAATTAAAAAATTAGTGATGAGGTAGTTTTGTTAGTGTTAATAATTTTTAAATATTGACACAACTAAGGATGATTTTACTTTTCGTAGTTAATATAATTTTTTTAGTGAGGACACACTAAATCACCTTTGTATACTTTTAGTGACCTACATTTAGAGACGATTGATTGACGAAATGTTTTTTATCACAAAAAATCTTTGGTGACGAAATATGATTAATCAGTGAAATAATTTGTCTCGGATAATGAAATGTATTGTAGTGATCACAGTTGAAGCAATTGAGGACATAAATAGTAGAAACGATAAAATAGAAATAAGTAATAAAAACAGACACGTCAATCGATAGTTGCCTACTTAAGCAGACATATTGTAAGATCCCATATACCGGAAGGAAAGAAAGTACATAAGAAATGAATTCTAGAATTTTCTAAGTCTGATGTAGCATCTCGTGAAATTATCAAAATGCTCCTAAAAAGTAATCGTGCGCACAACACGTCTTCCAAAGCTCCGATGGGAAATCTAAGACTAGATTTGCGATCCGCGCCGAAAATTGAGTTAGAAAATGGTCTCGACTCGATTTAAGAGCAATTGAAGCTAAATAAAAATTTCACTAATTTTTGTCCGGGCAATGTCTGTCCGCGTCCTTGGCGCGACATGGACAGAACGCACACCTACACTTATTATTTTTTTCAATTTTTCGATGGGATTTGAAAATTTGCGAATAAAAGCAAAATTTTCTTTTAATTTCGGGTGGGAAATTTTGGTCCTTCTCAACCTATTTTAATACCCCAAAATGTGTTTTTAAGGCTTATTTTGTACGAAAGGGTTTCAAAACCCATATTTTTCTAAGGCAAAAACGTAAGTTCTGAGAGGAGAAGAAGAAGAGGGGTTGAGGAATTCCAAGCTTGAGTTTGATTCTTGGTGAGGGTTTGTACAATCTTCAATTTCAGGTATGTAAAGGCTACTAAAAACATGGAATTGTCCTTCATGTGCCCCAATGTGTAGACTAAGTTGTAAAGTACTAGTTGATGGGTCTTGAGTAGTGATTCTTGAAGAAATTCTTGAACATTATCTTTATTTTTTGAACCTTTTCTTTATTTCTTGAATATTATCTTTAATTTATATATATTATCTCAAATTGATGATCATCACGCTTGTATCTATTGATTATATGCATTATTGTATGACTGTTTACCTAAATTGCATGTTTTCCCCTTGTTTAACACTGCAAGAACTAACTTAGGGGTAATGTTTAGAGCCTTGATTGTTTGAATGTGATGATTGATGAAGTCTGAGTCTTGAGATGAGTGTTGTGATGGCTGAAATAGATGAAATTGATATCCTTGAGGTTTAAATGAATTTTAAATAAGAGTTTGAAAAGAAGAATTTATTTCTTGAGTTGATAGAATGATAGATGAGAAGAGGACCCTACCTGAGAGGGGGGTTGGCTGTATAATCAGTCTGACCTTGATAGACTTATGAGCATATTGAGTCCTGGGAAGAGTATTAGCACCGAAATGGGTAAGAGTGACTCCCGCTTGTACCCATTAACTACGTGGCCAGCATAGGAGAGGATTGGACCGCGAAAGCGGATGTTTCCTTTGTCCCGCAGAGGACTTGACAGACTTCTTTTGGGATCCCCGACAGACTCATCTTGTACCTCGATAAGGTACCAGACGGATGTGGCAGCGACATCTCTGCGCTGTATCTTCACCGGGCTCATAGGTGGTGGTTATCGTTTATAGAAACTTCCAGAAAGGTTTCCTTATTGATAGTACTCTGATGTTGATGTGATTGTATGATGTCTTGATGGATAGTGAGGTGATAGAATTTTGTCCTTTACTCTGAGTTGAGGATGAGTGATTGATGAGCTATTGTTATTGCGAATTGTTTACTTTAGCCCATTTTACATACAGTACATCCTACGTACTAACGCCCCTTTGACGCTGCATCATTTTATGATGCAGATTCTGTAGACAGAGGAATTCAGCAGCCCAATCGTTGAGGTTCAAAGCTCACTATTTCAGACCCTGATGAGTCTTCCCCTGTATTCGGAGGATGATTATTTTATTAGCTTTGTTTCAGTATTTTCTTTGATTGTGGTAGCCATGGCCTGTCATAGTACCTTCCTAGATGTTAGTCATAGAGGCTTCGTAGACATAGACAGTTGATGGTTAGAGTCGGGATTGTTTATTTTCCGCTTCTTTCCTATTGAGACACTTCTTTGTATTATTCTATGACAGTGATTATGATAGCCCACTGATAGGGTATTATTCTATTTAATCTTCCTCTTATGAATTGATTGAACGAATGCAATGAGACTAGGTGGTCCTTTTGGTGACTAGCAATAGTCTCCGAGTGCTAGCTACGCCTAGGGTACCCTCTCGGGGCGTGACAAACTTGGTATCAAAGCACAGAATTCGAGTGTCTTAGGGAGTCTATGAAGCCGTGTCTAGTAGAGTCTTGTTTATGGGTGCATGTGTTTTGCACCACACTTCATAAGCAGGAGTCTATAGGACATTAAGAAGTGTTACCTTCTTCTATGATCTGAGTTCGTGCGATAGAGTTTAACCTTGTGGAAATCTAATTTTAACTTGTGCGTTTTACTCTTACATAAAATGCTGCCGAAGAGAATCACCGCTTAGAGAGATGCCTCAGCCCCAGCTGCTGAGAATGCTCAATCAGAGGTGCCAGTTCAGATCGAGGCTAGGAGACGGGGATGCCCCACTAGGACTGCTGAGGTCCCACAGGCGTCCCCTGCTCATCCCCAGCAAGCTCCCACTACCGAGGCAGAATTTAGGGGAGCCATCGCCATGCTGACACAGTTGGTGGCCTCCCAGGGGAACAACCAAGGTTCCCAAGCTCTTAGCTCTAGCTCACAAGAGGCTTCAGTTGGAACTAGACTTAGAGACTTTTTAAGGATGAACCCGCCAGTGTATACGGGATCGAAGATGGAAGAAGACCCACAAAACTGTATTGATGAGATGTATAAGGTTCTGAAGACTATGTATGCGGATGAGATCGAGAGAGTTGAGCTTGCCTCCTACCAGCTGAAGGATGTTGCAAAGAGCCTGCAGTCTGGGAAGAGTTTGAGACAGCCTTTCTTGACCACTTCTTTCCTCAAGAGTTGAGGGAGGCGAAGGTGGATGAGTTCGTAAATCTGAAGTAGGTATGGATGACCATGAAAGAGTACAACTTCAAGTTCATCAAGCTATCCAGGTATGCTCCAGAGATGGTGAAAGACATGAGGACAAGGATGAGGAAGTACGTGTCTAGTCTGGGCAGACACGGGCAGAAAGAGTGTAAGTTTGCCTTATTGATTCCGGGCATGGACATTGCCAGACTTATGGTGTATGCCTAATGGATAGAGGAGAAAAAGGAGAAAGACAGAGAAGAGCAGATGAGCAGAAAGGTGAAATCAGCGGGACATAAGCCTAGCCGGCAGATAAGGGCGACAAGTCCTACTTTTAGAGGAGATCATCTCATCCTGCACAGTCTATAGTGAGTGCGCCCGTGCAGTCAAACAGGTATGATCAGAAATTGCAGGTTTACAGAATTTCAGGGCTCCGGGTGCCCAATCTCAGGCCAGTGTCACTCAAGGAATGAGGGGAAAGCCACCTTGTGTCAAGTGCGGTAAGCTTCATTTAGGTAAATGCCGTGTGGGAAGAGATGTTTGTTTTTTATGCAGACAGACAATTCACTTCAGTTTTGAGTGTCTCAAGAGGAGGCGAGGTAAGGGGAGCAGCAGACCACAGTCATCCGCAACTCCTCCAATGGGCAATCAATAGAGAGGTGCTACTACTGGTACAGGAGGCGGGACGAATCGACTCTATGCTATGGGTAATTGAAAGGAGAAGGAGGCTGTACCAGATGTTATCACGGGTATGCTTCGAGTCTTTTCCCTTGATTACTATGCATTAATTGATCCGGGTGCCACCTTGTCTTTTGTGACCCCTTATGTGGCTAGTAAGTTTGGGGTTCTTGCAGAGTGTTTGCCTGAACCTTGTTCTTTTTCTACTCCTACTGGTGAGTTTATCTTAGCTGAGAGAGTTTACGTGGATTGTGTAGTGTCTATTTATCATAGAATCACCTTAGATGACTTGGCAGAGTTGGAGATGGTGGATTTTGATGTAATAATGGGCATGGATTGGCTTCACGCCTGTTATGCCTCTGTCGACTGTAGAACCCAGATTGTTAAGTTCCAATTTCTTAATGAGCCTTTCTCAGAGTGGAGAGGGAGTTCTGTTGCCCCTAAGGGCAAATTCATCTCTTATCTTAGAGCTAGGAAGTTGATCTCCAAAGGTTGCATCTACCACCTCATGAGAGTTAAGTCTGATGATGTTGAATCTGCTACTCTTGAGTCAGTCCCAATTGTAAATGATTTTCCTAAGGTGTTTCCTGACGATCTTCCTAGAGTCCCTCCTGATAGGGAGATTAACTTTGGGATCGATGTTCTTCCCGAGACCAAACCCATTTCAATTCCACCCTATAGAATGGCCCCCACAGAGTTGAAAGAATTGAAAGAACAATTGAAAGACTTGTTGGAGAAAGGTTTCATAAGGCCTAATGTCTCACCTTGGGGTGCTCCTGTCTTTTGGTATGTGTAAGAAAGATGGGTCTCTCCGAATGTGTATAGACTATCGACAGTTGAACAAAGTCACAATAAAGAATAAATATCCTTTTCCCAGGATAGATGATCTATTTGACCAACTTCAGGGTGCTACGTGTTTCTCCAAGATAGACCTCAAATCGGGTTATCATCAGTTGAAGGTAAGGGAAAGTGACATCCCAAAGACAACCTTCAGGACACGGTATGGCCACTTTGAGTTCTTGGTCATGTCCTTCGGGTTGACAAATGCATCCCCAGCCTTCATGGACTTGATGAACAGAGTATTCAGACCCTATCTTGATATATTCGTGATTGTGTTTATCAATGATATTCTGGTATATTCTAAGGGTGAAGAGGAGCACGCTAATCACCTTAGTGTGGTTTTGCAAACACGCAAAGATTATGAGTTGTATGCAAAATTCTCAAAGTATGAGTTTTGTTTCAAGTCTGTGGCTTTCTTGGGCCATGTTGTTTCGGGAGAGGGAATCCGGGTGGATACTCAGAAGATTGAGGCGGTCAAGAATTGGCCAAGACCAACTTCTCTAACACAAATAAGAAGCTTCTTGGGTTTAGCATGCTATCACAGATTTGTTGAAGGCTTCTCTTCTCTATCAGCCGCATTGACTAAGCTGACTCAGAAAAAGGCCAAATTTCAGTGGTCTGAGGCATGTGAAAAGAGTTTTCAGGAGTTAAAGACTAGATTGACTACGATACTAGTGTTAACCTTGCCAGACGGGATGGGAGACTTCGTGATATATTGTGATGCATCTCGAGTCGGATTGGGTTGTGTACTTATGCAAAGAGGGAAAGTGATAACTTATGCTTCCAGATAACTTAAGGTCCACGAGAAGAATTACTCGACTTATGATCTTGAATTGGAAGAGGTGGTATTCACACTTAAGATTTGGCGTCACTATTTGTATGGAGTGCATGTGGACGTGTTCACTAACCACAAGAGCTTGCAGTATGTGTTTAGCCTGAAAGAGCTCAACCTGGTACAGAAAAGATGGCTAGAGCTGCTCAAGGATTATGATATGAGCATTCTCTACCACCTAAGTAAGGCTAACATTGTTGCGGATGCTCTTAAAAGGATGTCCTTGGGTGGCACTGCCCATGTGGAGGAAGGGAAGAAAGAACTAGCTATAGAAGTTCATAGATGGGCTCGACTAGGAGTGCAACTTGAGGAGAACAACGAAGGCGGGGTAAGTGTTCAGAATGGTTCTGCTTCATCCTTAGTGTCGGAGGTGAAGGAGAAGCAAGACCAAGACCTGTCTTGTTCCAATTGAAAGAAGCGGTTCGCAAGCAGAAGGTAATGGTATTCTCCAAAGGGGGAGATGAGGTATTGAGATATCAAGGAAGATTGTGTGTGCCCAATGTTGATGGTGTCCGATATAGAATCATGGCTGAAGCTCATAGCTCCAGATATTCTATTCACCCCAGTTTTACCAAGATGTACCATGATTTAAAGGAAGTCTATTGGTGGAATGGGATGAAGAAAGACATTGCTGAATTTGTATCTAAGTACCCTAATTGTCAACAGGTTAAGGTTGAACATCAGAAACCATGTGGGTTAGCTCAGAACTTTGAAATTCTAGAATAGAAGTGGGAGACGATCAACATGGATTTTATCATTGGCTTACCAAGATCCCGAAAGCAGCACGATTCGATTTGGGTATTGTTGATAGGATGATGAAATCAACCACTTCTTAGCAATCAAGACAACTTACACTGCTGAGGAGTATGTCCGACTGTATATTTGTGAGATTGTGAGGTTGCATAGGGTTCCCTTGTCTATCATCTCGGACAGAGGAGATGAATTCACCTCTTAATTTTGGAGATCTTCCCAGAAGGGATTGGGTATGAAGGTGAATTTGAGCACAACTTTCATCCTCAGACGGATAGGCAGGCAGAGCACACCATTCAAGCTTCGGAGTATATGTTGAGAGCGTGTGTCATTGATTTCAAGTGAAATTGGGATGATCATCCACCATTGCTTGAGTACGCATACAATAATAGCTACCATGCCAGCATTCAGATGGCCCCATATGAGGCATTATACGGGAGGCGATGTAGATCATCGATTGGCTGGTTCGAGGTTGTTGCAGCTGAGTTGATTAGACATGATCTTGTACACCAGTCTATGGAGAAGGTGAAAGTCATCAAAGAAAGGTTGAAGACAGCCCGAGTCGCCTGAAAGTCATATACGGATGTGAGAAGAAGAGACTTGGAATTTGAGGTGGATGATTGGGTGTAATTGAAGGTGTCACCCATGAAAGGTGTCATGAGGTTCGGAAAGAAAGGAAAGCTGAGTCCCCATTATATCGGACTGTATCAAATTATAAGAAGGATTGAGAAAGTTGCTTATGAGCTAGGCCTACCTTCCGAGCTAGATGAAGTTCACCGGTGTTCTATGTATTAATGCTAGACAAGTGTTTGGGGGATCCTGCCTTAGCAATTCTTGTTGAGAGATGGGAGTGAAGGATGACCTATCTTAGAAGAAATTCAAGTCCAGATCCTTGATCGATAAGTCCGTAAGCTGAAAAATAAAGATATCCTCCGTTAAAGTCCTATGGAGGAATCAATTTGTTGAGGAAGCTATGTGAGAAGCTGAGGAAGCAATGAAACTCAAATACCCGCACCTATTCATGCCAAATGACGTTGATGTTGGAGGTAATATCCCTATCCTTAACGCTATTGAAATTTCCTTTTTGATTTGATGCATTAATTCTATTCCCGAGCCTAAGATTGAGATGGGTAGATGATGGATAGCGAGAGTTCGAGAGTTCCCGAACGAGGAATGAGGTGAATTTCGAGGTTACTCGTGCTTTTATTCTATCCTTGTTCATCATTCGAGGACGAATGATCCCAAAGGGGATGATGTAACACCCCTTGAAATTACCTGAACGCCCCTAAAACGTAATCATACACACAACACGTCTTCCAAAGCTCTGATGGAAAATTCGAGACCGGATTTGTGATCAACGCAGAAAATTGAGTCAGAAAATGGTCTCGACCCGATTTAAGAGCAATCGAAGCAAAATAAAAATTTTGCTAATTTTTGTCTGGGCAGTGTCTGTCCGCGTCCTTGGCGTGACGTGGGCAGAACGCACACCTACACTTATTTTGTTTTTCAATTTTTCGACGGGATTTGAGAATTTGTGAATAAAAGCGAAAATGTACTGGTTCGCGCCACGCGGACCAGTGTAAATATTTTAAGACTTTTTCTTTTAATTTTGGGAAGGGAATTTTGGTCCTTCCCAACCTATTTTAATACCCTAAAATGTGGATTTAAGGCTTATTTCCTACGAAAGGGTTTGAAAACCCATAGCTTTCTAAGACAAAAACGTAAGTTCTGAGAGGAGAAGAAGAAGAGGGGTTGAGGAATTCTAAGCTTGAGTTCGATTCTTGCTAAGGGTTTGTATGATCTTCAATTCCAGGTATGCAAAGGCTACCCAAAAATATGGAATTGTCCTTCCATGTGCCCCAATGTGTAGACTAAGCTGTAAATTACTAGTTGATGGGTCTTGAGTAGTGATTCTTGAAGAACGTCTTGAACATTATCTTTATTTCTTGAATCTTTTCTTTATTACTTGAACATTATCTTTAATTTGTACTCCCTCTGTCTCAAATTAATTGAATTTTTGAGGTTTTTACAAGGTTCAAAATAGTTGAATTGTGCAAAGTTCAAGATGAATGTTTGAAACTTTTTCAATATTTTCCCTTTCATTTATTGAAGTTTTATATTTTCTGGGAGACAAATTATACTACATATTTATGACTCCACAAAGGTTAATAGTAAAAAATATTGTTAAAATTTTGTCTTTGAATATTTTTCTTAATATGTGTACATTTGCTCATAAATTCAATTAAAATGAGATGGGGGAAGTATATATTATCTCAAATTGATGATCATTATGCTTGTATCTTGTGATTATATGCATTATTCTATGACTGTTTACCTAAATTGCATGTTTTCCCCTTGTTTAACATTGCAAGAATGAACTTAGGGGTAATGTCTAGAGTCTTGATTGTTTGAATATGATGATTGATGAAGTTTGAGTCTTGAGATGAGTGTTGTGATGGCTGAAATAGATGAAAGTAATATCCTTGAGGTTTAAATGAGTTTTAGATAAGAGTTTGAAAGGAAGAATTTATTTCTTGAGTTGATAGAATGATAGATGAGAAGAGGACCCTGCCTGAGAGGGGGGTTGGCTGTATAACCAGTCTGACCTTCATAGACTTATGAGCATATTGAGTCCTGGGAGGAGTATTAGCACCAAAATGGGTAAGAGTGAGTCTCGCTCATACCCATTAACTACGTGGCTAGCGTAGGAGAGGATTGGACCGCAAAAGCGAATGTTTCCTTTGTCCCGTAGTGGACTTGACAGACTTCTTTTGGGATCCCCGACAGACTCGTCCTGTACCCCGGCAAGGTACCGGACAGATGTGACAACGACATCTTCACTGTATCATCACCGGGCTCATAGGTGGTGGTTGTCAGTTATAGAAACTTCCAGATAGGTTTCCTTGTTGATTGTACTGTGATGTCGATGTGATTTTATGATGTCTTGATGGATAGTGAGATGATAGAATTATGTCCATTACTTCGAGTTGAGGATGAGTGATTGATGAGCTATTGTTATTGTGAATTGTTTACTTTAGCCCATTTTACATACAGTACATCCCACGTACTAACGCTTCTTGGGCGCTGCATCATTTTATGATGCAGATTCTTTAGACAGAGGAATTCAACAGCGCAATCGTTGAGGTTCAGAGCTCACTATTTCAGACCATGGTGAGTCTTCCCCTGCATTTGGAGGATGATTATTTCATTAGCTTTGTTTCAGTATTTTTCTTTGATTGTGGTAGCCATGGCCTGTTATGGTACCTTCCTGGATGTTAGTCATAGAGGCTTCATAGACATAGACAGTTGATGGTTGGTATCGGGATTGCTTATTTTCCACTTCTTTCCTATTGAGATACTTCTTCGTATTATTCTATGATAGTGATTATGATAGCCCACTGATAGGTTATTATTCTATTTAATCTTCCACTTATGAATTGACTGAATATCATGACTCAGTCCTGGTCATGATTGCGCCTGTTAGATCGCACCTACAAGCAAGCCAAATGCCCAAGCCATGGGGTGCCTGTTCTAACTCTCTAGTCAAATCATAGCCAACACAACAATATAAATAATCGAAACCTACCTAGAACCTAGAAGTCAACTGTACAGAGCTACTATAGACTTAAGATAAAATATACATATCTATGCACATAACTAGAATGACAATCTATAAATGCAATCCAAACTACGTATACAAGGCCAGTGTCTGAATATAAAAGACAGCTGTCAAAACAGAAAGAGACTGCAGAATATCTAGAGCTGCTGATGCTCACTAATGTCTCCTTAATCACCTACAAACCTCTACCTCAGTGACTGTGGCTAGCTCCTGGACCTGCACCATGGGAAGATGCAAAAATGTAGGGGTGAGTACTGGTGACAGGCACCCAGTAGGCATCATCAGCTGAAAGAATGAAGTACTATGAATATATAAGGCTCAGATATAGAGAACTACGGTAAATCTAGAAAATTTGAACTCTGATCACAGAGTAAGCATGTTTGGAGAATCATTGAACCCTAGCTGAACCAACCTAAGTGGTGTGCAATGATACTAGATGACGAAACACAAGTAAGCCCAAACCACAACTGTCACCGGGCTGAGACATAGTGTTGTACGCGGGTGCAAGGCCCTAATAGCTATGCCTGTATGCCGACTGGGTCTCCATAAGCATATGAGGTACACCCGCGCACAATCTAGCTGACGGAATCACCGCGCAACTTATGAAACCACTAGGGAACCCAACTCCCAATATCACATGATCTAGGGGTTAGCTGTACGTGGGTGTAAGGCCCTAGTATCTAAGCCTGGATGCCCCCTGAGCCCTCAAAAGCCCAGAAGATACACCCACGTACAATTAGGGTGTATATAGGAGTGTGGATCCACAGGTAATCAACCGGGTCCTTGACCAATCTAGTAACCAATATCACACGGGGCCTCGAACCCCTAATAGTCATACAGGGCCTCGAACCCCTTCCTGATAGCCTCCGGTCGGGGCAGTTAGCCAAGGCCAGATAGTCTGACAATATAAATAACGATGGGACGTATCCCCCGCGGGAGAAAGAATCCCCCTAACATAATCAATAGGGCCTCAAACTAAAGAATAATCAACTGGGCCTCGAACCCAGGAATAATCAATAGTGCCTCGAACCCAAGAATAGTCAACTAGGCCTCGAACCCAGGAATTATCAAAAGGTTCTCGGACCTCAAAATCGACATCTGCCACCTAATATCTCAGTCGTAGTCACCGAACTCAGACCACGGGGCGCAACTCTCGGGTCTCAGACACTCGGACGTGACCACCAGAGCTCGAATAGTGACGGGGAGC
Organism: Solanum clarkiae; assembly: GCA_011800125.2. NCBI lineage: Eukaryota > Viridiplantae > Streptophyta > Magnoliopsida > Solanales > Solanaceae > Solanum > Solanum clarkiae. The sequence continues at coordinate 17,539 of JAABOM020061233.1, forward strand.
GTCATCTAGGCTCGAGGTGTCGAAAAAATCCCTCACTCAACCAATCTATCCGGATCCGGAACTCCAAAGTCATATCGTGCCCAGAGTGAACACAGGCAACGACACTTACAACATACATATATACCACACAATCCATCCCACACATCGATATGTCACCATTCCTCAACTAACACTAGCTAATCTCAACCTCAACTAAGGATAACAAATGTACAAGGACTGACAACTGTAACATAAGTATATATCTCACAGACTAATGTAGGGTCATGCCACCAAAGCCAACTACACCACGTTCCAGTCAATCACAAGTACTTTGAGTAAATATAGATAATCAACCAAGTATCTGCGGGGCTCTGTGCGGAGTGTATCTAAGGCAGCATAGGCTGAAGCTTAGGCTAAGGCCCCGAGAGAATGAGTCAGAGCATAAACAATAGGGTCCTAGACGCAGGGTATCAATAGGTATATCACAAGTATCTAGAACAACCAAGTCCAGTAGAAGTCATATCTATACCAAACCGATCCACAACACGATTGTATCATATGTATATAGAACAAATTTCCCTAGTGGAACCATATTTATACCACAGTCATCCCACAGTATGACGTGTAATGAACAACCAACCTCACATCTAGTGTACCATAGTAGCATTAGGCTACATATCCCTACAGATAGAAGTTAAGCCAGAATACATACCTGTTACATGGCATTAGCCCTTGTCCAACCTTTACCAGGCCTTATCGTAGTTCTACAGTGCCAGAACTCCACTACTATAGTGGTCGCAGCTAATACAGTCCAGAACAACCACAAGTAACTCCAAATAACTGTAGTCACCCCATATACTAAGTACAATGACTATCCTGGAAGACATGTGTTAACAACTTATGACAACAACGTTAAATGCATAGCAGAAAATATAACTAACAATCAGCATCATGACATATATACATATCTTACTCAGGACTTTCACCCACAAACAACTCCCAAGATACATGTATTTCAGCTAAGTCTAGAGGTGAGGAAAGCCTACCTACCTGGAAGGCTAATCCACGTGCTTCGGAACAGTCCACATGAGTTTTACCCTGTCCAACCACCTCAACTACTGTTCAACTGTTAAAATATGAATCATAACATAAACACGACAATTTTGATCGTAATATCTCGAGAAATGGGAAAGAATAGATCAATTACGACTAAAACGGAGAAAGTGAGGCCCCCACCCAAAACACTAAACCAACCCCCATAAACTGAGCCTCACGTCACCCCAAGTCTATAGCCAAAAATTCAGCTCAAAACGAGGCCCAGAATAATCAGAACCTACCCAACAACAACCGACATTTCTTGTCGAAATTTACATACATGTACAACAGCTTCTTGGCCAAATTTCTTAAAAATACAGTCAAATTAATAGAATTCAAATACATCACGATGTAGGTCTCAAAAATTAGTAAAATTTAGACCTAAATTTCACTTAATTCCGATGAGAAACGACCGAGATATCATAGTTCAAAATTTCCCCGGTGAAATGCAACAAAAATAGCAACTATATTAATATTTCTGCTCCAAATGGAGCTCTATCCATTAATTCTGACATTATCACGACGTGCATCTCGCGAAAACATACAAAATAGACCCAAATTTTACCAAAATAGATTCAGAAAGGATAAAAAATCACATGTCGAAGTTTTCGAAAACATACTCGAAACAAAGCCGAAAAAACTAGGATTTTTGCCTCAAACGACGCGCCTTAATCAATTTCCGACACTTCCACGATGTTTTCCTCGAAAAAGTATACAAATTAGCCTTTTGAATCATCAAAAATGGATAAAAAATGAGAAATATCGCAAGCTGAAGATTTATCTCCACATTTTCGCAATTCTGGAAAATGATACGTGTATTTCTGTTCTTTAACCGACTTGCCACGTGGCAAGCTCGTAGTGGGCCATGTCGGTGCCGCCTTTGATTTATTCAATTTTAATTTTGATGCTCCAGCCCCATCCGAAATCACAAAAATACAATTTGTATATAAAATCTGATTGTAAACGGCATTTTGGACTCAATAGTGTAGTCAAAATTCCCATCGGTGGTTGTTTTATCCTAATATAGGTCCCATTCCCAATATCGAAGTTTATTGAAGGGGCCAAAACATACCTGGAAGCCCCGAAGATTGAACGAAAGGTTCTATTAGACCAAACTCAATGTTCCGAACGCAATGGTGTGGTCAGAATTTCCATTTGGGGCACGCTTACCAATGACGTCAACTATTGACCCATTCCACCGGCTAAAAGCAAAACTCTATATAATTACACCCAACACGCTCCTAGCCTAATTTGGTTGCTCCGGAGCTGATGGAACTATCATAATTCCACTCCGAGGCCACTTACTAGTACTTTTCCTGAAAATTTATTTTTCAGTTATAATCTGACGTTCTACTCGAAAAGTTGTATAATTGTCAAACGATTCACCCAACGACTGAACACTCAGTGCCAATAAGTCATAAATAATCCACGGTCATTACACAAATGCTCAAACTGATAAAATATTTATAGGATCACCGAAATAACCTGGAGGGTCATTACAAAATCCCCATTAATAGAACTTTCGTCCGCGAAAGTAAGAATGAGGATATACCTGAAGACTCCCATCCGAACCACAAAGGGAGCCTAACCCCGAAATCACAATAGATAGTGAATACAACAATACTAAGCATGCTCAACATCAAACTATAGTTCTGGCTCCCCCATCTAATCAGAAATATAATAACCCTTTAGTATGAAATTGAAAATCTGTAAAACAATCTATAAGGGGTCCTCAGAAGATCAACCCCTTAGCCCATCAACTCAATCCGCTAACACAAATAAGACATCAATAGGCTAAATGTATGTGCCTTCGGCATACTAGCCAATACCTAATCAACCATAATTATTCTCGACTGTAGCCATATTTCATATATCCAGACCTTACCTTATTTACCCTTAACCCAGGTGGCTTTGCGACTCACTGATACTAACTCAGTTACATGCAATAGCTAATGTAATTATATTCCACTGCAAAGACCTAGCCCCTTTTCTCTTGTTGTCCAGTCAGTCAATCACAGTAACACTAGTAATCATCAGTGTGATAAATAGTCAGCCTACCATCCCAATATAACAACTTATTTATGTAACAATCACTAATAGCTTCAAAATGACGATAGATATCCACAACACACATGATGATCCACATACCAATCACCCGTACCCTTACAACCATCAAATATTTAGAACCACATCACATACACAATATACTAAACACCGACGGACTCCTTCTATATTCCTTCATAGATAGGTATACGTCATATTTTCCATCACAGTGTCCAATAAAATATTATCCTTCCGTCACAAGTGAAGTACCACGAGTAAGAAAGATAAGATAATAATAATCACATACTTGCTAGCCCCAAAATCGATTAATCAGAATTACAACTAATCAATGTTATTAGCTCATAGCCAACCTTCCTAATCCAACCTGACACATATCATCCTAACTGCCTAAGATCTAGTTGTTTCAACACCTAACAACTCAACCACAATAATATAGTACATAATAAATCAAGCCCCAACAAGGAGGGGCCTCAACAGGTCCACCATAACAATGAAATTGGCACACCTAAGTCATCAAATCCGTACACATAACAGGGGCACTAATTAGCCCAACAACATAACCAGAATCTAGTATTAGCCATGCTGGGTTTGAATGTAATTTTTCTGGTCAATTATCCACCCTAGTCTCAATTATCAAGTCTAATCTTTACAACAACACAACATCCCTGTCTAGCTGTAATTTGGAAAATCAGCAAAAGACATACTTAGCAACTCACAACTACTGGAAATGGCTCTAATATAGAAACCTCAATCACCACATCACTATCTAGAAACACCACTACACTTGATCCTCCACCAATAAAAGAGACCTTCCACTACCTCAATACTTGACCCAGGGTAAAAGAAGCTCAGAACCTATACTCAAGTAGGTGATAAGCTAGGCAATGCAACTAATAATATAAAACCTTAACTCAAGTACAAGGCAGCCCAACAAAAATAACTGGCAAGTAAAGTTAGGAACCTGACTAACACAATCCTAGCTGGCTGACAATTACGACAAGTCACCAGGGCAGAGTGGCCGACAGCTCGGCTAATAATACAACAATGTTCCATCCCACAATAGACACCCCAATTAAGCCCCCGAGCATAACATTAATCTCATAATCCAATCACCACGAAATCAAGAGAACCGCATAACAAATGAATTATCACAACAGTCAGAATTATAGAGGCACAAGGTGTAGCCAGGGGTATAACTCGCAGTCAGCCCCTCAAATACCATGTAATTCTGGTATCAGACTACCCACTCTACTAGTAAAGTAGCAAAAGGATCATATGTATGAATCACAGGGTTTTGGCTTATATTTAGCCTCCAACAGGGTATATTCATAACATAAGTGACAAGTAATCAGAATCGTACCAGGTGTAGTATACTCATCTGCATCGAGAAGCCTAACGGGTCAGACCAACGATCAAATAATCAAATACGGATATATAGAGAGCATCAATGCTTAGTACTACCTCAGTCACATCCTCTCCCGCTTGTGTAACCTTTTTCTAAAGTATTCACAACCCACACAACCTTGAAACGGTAGCTAACACACATGTATCAGTGTTTCAGAGTCCAAACCTCAAGAACATATCTTATAGTTCAATACACAGTCACCATAAGACCACTAACTGATTATGAAGCATATCTCTGGGACTCCCATAATCTCAATACCTATAGTTTTCTATTCAGCGGTCAAAACACAAGGTAATCTAGTATCTGCTTAACAACCTCTAAGGGGAGGGAGGCTTCTCCCTACCTGGTACCAATGATGCAGCACAACCTTGGCCCGGAGCCTTCCCTCTACGCAACATACGTGTGAAAGGGCGAATAAAATAAGATTCCAGGAAGTCAACGAACTATTGGTGATATCACATGACTAGAATCAATAACACAAGAAGTTTCCTAAACACCCCGTAGCCTCCTGGAGATAAGTCACGGACGTCTCCACACCTATCTACATGACTACACTAGACGATAACTTTGTACAAATGAGACCAGTGAACCTTAAGATACCACCTTGTCACGACTCGGGCCCGGTCAAGATGATGCATGTTAGATCCCACCTACAGGCAAGCCAAATACCCGAGCCATGGAGTACCTGTCCTAACTCTCTAGTCAAATCATAGCCAACACAACAATATAAATAACCGAAACCTACCCAGAACCTAGAAGTTAACTGTACAGAGCTACTATAGACTCAAGATAAAATATACATATCTATGCAGATACCTAGAATGACAATCTATAAATGCAATCCAAACTACATATACAAGGCTAATGTCTGAATACTAAAGACGACCGTCAAAACAGAAAGAGACTGCAGAATATCCAGAGCTGCTGATGCTCACCAATGTCTCCTGAATCGCCTGCAAACCCCTAATTCAACGACTGTGGCTAGCTCCTGGACCTGCACCATGGGAAGATGCAAAAATGTCTGGGTGAGTACTGGTAACAAGAACCCAGTAGGCATTATCGGCTGACCGATACTATGAATATAAAAGGCTCAGATATAGAGAACTGCAGTAAATCTAGCAAATCTGAACTCTGATCACGGAATAAGCATGTTTGGAGAATCATTGAACCCTAACTGAACCAACCTAAGTAGTGTGCAATGATACTAGAGGACGAAACATGAGTAGGGCCAAACCACAATTATCACCGGGTTGAGACATAGTGTTGTGCACGGTGCAAGGCCCTAATAGATATGCTTGTATGCCGACTGGGTCTCCATAAGCCCAGGAGGTACACCAGCACACAATCTAGCTGATGGAATCACCACGGAACTCACGAAACCACTAGGGAACCCAACTCCCAATACCACATGATCCAGGGGTCAGTTGTACGTGGGTTTAAGGCCCTAGTATCTAAGCCTGGACATCCCCTGAGCCCCCAAAAGCCCAGAAGATACACCCACATATAATTAGGGTGTATATAGATGTGTGGATCCACAAGTAATCAACCGGGTCCTCGACCCCTCTAGTAACTAGTATCATACGAGGCCTCGAACCCCTAATAGTCATACAGGGCCTCCAACCCCCTTCTCGACCTGGCCTCCGGTCGGGGCAGTCAGTCAGGGCTAGATGGTCTGACAATATAAATAACGGTGGGACGTATCCCCTGCTAGAAAAAGAATTCCCCTAACATAATCAATAGGGCCTCGAACCAAAGAATAATCAACTGGGCCTCGAATCCACGAATAATCAGTAGGTCCTCGAACCCAAAAATAGTCAATTGGGCCTCGAACCCAGGAATAATCAATAGGTGCTCGGACCTCAGAATTGGTATCCGCCACCCGGCATCTCAGTTGTAGTCACCGAACTCGGACCACCGGGCGCGACTCCCGGGTCTCAGACACTCGAACATGACCACCGGAGCTCGAATAGTGACGGGGAGCATCATCGAGGCTTGAGGTATCGAAACAGTCCCTCACTTAACCAATTTGTCAAGATACGGAACTCCAAAGTCATATCGTGCCCAGAGTGAACGTAAGCAACGACACTTACAACATGCATATATACCACACAATCCATCCCAAACATTCGTATGTCATCACTCCTCAGCTAACACTAGCTAATCCTAGCCTTAAGTAAGGATAACAAATGTATAAGGACTGATAGTTGTATACATAAGTACATATCTCACAGGCTAATGTAGGGTCATGCCACCTAAAGCCAACTACACCACGTTCCAGTCAATCACAAGTACTTTGAGTAAATATGGATAATCACCCAAGTATCTGTGGGGCTCTCTGTAGAGTGTATCCAAGGCAACATCGGCTGAAGCCTAGGCTAAGGCCCCGAGAGAACAATGAGTCAGAGAGTAAACAGCAGGGTCCTAGACCCAGGGTATCAACAGGTATATCACAAGTATCCAGAACAACCAAGTCCAGTAGAAGTCATATCTATACCAAATCGATCCACGACAAAACTGTATCATATGTATCTAGAACAAATTGTCCCATTGGAACCATATTTATACCACAGTCATCCCATAGTATGCCATGTAATGAACAACCAACCTCACATCTAGTGTATCATAGTAGCATTAGGCTACATATCCCTACAGATAGAAGTTAAGCCAGAATACATACCTATTACATGGCATTAGACCTTGTCCAGCCTTTACCAGGCCTTATCGTGGTTCTACAGTGTCAGAACTCTGCTACTATAGTGGTCGCAGCTAATACAGTCCAGAAAAACCACAGGTAACTCCAAAGAACTGTAGTCACCCCATATACTAAGTACAATGACTATCCTGGAAAACATGTGTTAACAACTCATGACAACAACTTTAAGATGCATAGCAAAAAATATAACTAACAATCAGCCTCACGACATATATGCATATCTTACTCAGGACTTTCATCCAAAAACAACTCCCAAGATAAATGTATTTTAGCTCAGTCTAGAGGTAAGGAAAGCCTAGCCTAGATAGAATGTGAATCCACATGCTTCAGAGCAGTCCACGCGAGTTTTACCCTGTCCGACCACTTCCAAATGCTGCTCAACTATTAAAATATGCCTAACAACATAAACATGACAATTTTAACTGTAATATCTCGAGAAATGGAGAAGAATAAATCAATTACGACTAAAACGGAGAAAGTAGAGCCCACGCCCGAAACACCAAACCAACCCCCATAAAATGAGCCTCACGTCATCCCAATTCTATAGCCAAAAATTCAGCTCAAAACGAGGCCTAGAATAATCAGAAACAACCCAACAACAACCGACATTTCTTGTCGGAATTTACATACATGTACAACAGCTTCTTGGACAAATTTCTTAAAAATACAGTCAAATTAATAGAATCCAAATATACCACAATGTAGGTTTCAAAAAGTAGTACAATTTAGACCCAAATTTCGCTTAAATTCGATGAGAAATGACCGAGATATCATAGTTCTAATTTTCCCTAGTGAAATGCAACAAAAATAGTAGCTATGTTAATATTTCTACACCAAACGGAGCTCTATCCTGTAATTCTAACATTACCACGACGTGCGCCTCACAAAAACATACAAAATAGACCCAAATTTTACCAAAATCAGATTCAAAATGGATAAAAAATCACATGTCGAAGTTTCCGAAAACATACTTGAAACATAGCTAGAAAAACAAGGAGTTTTACCTCAAACAACACCTAAATCAATTTCTGACACTTTCATGATGTGCTCCTCGAAAAAATATACAAATTGGGCTTTTGAATCACCAAAAAGGGATGAAAAATGAGAGAAATATCGCAAACTGAAGTTTTGCTCCACATTTTCGCAATTCTAGAAAATGATACGTATATATCTGTTCTTTAACCGACTTACCACGTGGCAAGCTCGCAGTGGGCCACGTCAGTGCCGCCTTTGATTTATTCAACAACTGCTCAATTTTAATTTCGATGCTCTGGCCCCATCCGAAGTCATAAAAATATAATCCATACATGAAATCTGATCGTAAACGGCATTTTGGACTCAATGGTGTAGTCAAAATTCCCATCGGAGGTCATTTTATCCCAATATGGGTCCCATTTCCCAATTTCGAAGTTTATCGAATGGTCCAAAACATACTTGGAAGCCCCGAAGACTGAACGAAAGGTCCTCCTAGACCAAACTCAATGTTTCGGACGTAATGGTGTGGTAATAAATTCCATTTGGGGCACTTTTACCAATGACGTCAACTATTGACCCATTCCGATGGCTAAATTTTGTAAAACTCGATATAATTACACCCAACATGCACCTAGCCTAATTTGGTCACTCCGGAGCTGATGGAACTATCAGAATTCCACTCCGAGGCTATTTACTAGTACTTTTACCTGAAAATTCATTTTTAAGTTATAATTTGACATTCAACTCGAAAAGTTATATAATTGTCAAACGATTTACCCAACGACTGAACACTCAGTGCCACTAAGTCATATATAATCCATGGTCATTATGCAAATGCTCAAATTGATAATATATTCACAGGATCACCGAAATAACTTGGAGGGTCATTACATTGAACGAATGCAATGAGACTAGGTAGTCCACCTTGGGACTAGCAATAGTTTTCGAGTGCCAATTACGCCTAGGGTACCCTCCTGGGACGTAACATGTGAATGATGTTTACGAGATGGTATACAGATTCTGAGATAGTATATAGGACATACTTGGGCTGCATGGACTCGAGGGTGCAATTCTAATAACTCTAGTTTGGAGGACTACTAATGCATGAAGGGAACTATAGGTCATAAGTGGTTCCACGATCCATAATTTGTGCTCATGGAATGGTGGTCAGACTTGCTAGAAACAATAGACTTCTGAAGGTTGGAGTACGAATTATCAGCACGACTCGTAGACTGACCGACAGACCGTGGGTCATGTCGTGGTTTGAGTTTCAATGAAGGATTCTAAGGGTCCAAATATTACCAAAACAAGACCCCTTTCTACGCCTCGTGGACTGGACCACCACCCATAATCGAGGTCTCGTGGTCTGGTCCGACAGCATTTAAGAAGGGGCAATTTTGACATTTTCTAATATTCTAAGCCTATGCTATGTTGTTTAAGCCCCCAAATCATCCCTTTCCAGTCTTATGCAACCCTAGACAACCCCATTCTGATCTATTCAAAAATACCCTAAGTCCCGAACTGCTCTATAATACTCTCAAGTTTTCTCAAGATTTTCAAGTAGAAGGTGTAAGCTAGGGTTTCGAATTTTTCTTCATCCTCCAACAAGATTTTCCTCCCCAAGCACACCAAGGTATGCGAGTCTTGATTTCTGGTGATCTTTCCTCCTCAAAGCTCAACCATTCCTCTTCCTCATCTATTTTTCAAGCCAAAATTTATGAAAGTTTTATGAACTCTTTGTTATATTTGATATTATGGAGTAAATCGTGTTATTCTACCATTGTACACTATTATGTATTGAAATGTCATGTGAAATTTATGGGTTTTTATAAGGGTTAAGGAAGCCTTAACTAAGCTTTACTTTGTTATGATGGGGTACTTGAATGATTTGAAAAGAACCTTGTTTACTCTCCTCATGTCCTAAAATCTTGACTTTTGCATGATTTGAGCATATATGAATACCCACTATATTTAACTAAAGTTGTGTACCAAGATTCTATGATGTTGATCTTATGGCAAGGTATATAAATTATGAATCTCGTGAATATTGAAGAGCTGTTATGCATACTACTATGAGATAAGAGAATATTGTGGATGTTATGAATGATATGAGGCCCTATCTTTGATACTATGAAGCTTTGATTTTAAAGAGCTGCTCTCCAATGATATTACAATATTATAAGGCTTTGCATGTTATAACTATAAGTATGATTTGAGTACTCCTTGGGATTGTGACCTAGCACCGTGAGGACCTAGCTAGATAACCATTGTCCTTTAATTATATCGCCACCATAGGTTTGTGATTAGCTATTGGATCCATATAGCTTGGCATGATTGACCAAAAAGGGGTAGTGTTCCCATACGATACATGCTAATTATGTAATACCTCGCATGTGCTTCAGAAATACCCTATTGTGTAATTCTTGAATATCTCAAAATCCATGCATGATTTCAAAATTTTGACTTCATATTCTTGTTCAGGGGAAAATGTGTAGGAAATGAATGGCCTTCGATTTTTAGATGACTCGCGCCCTGGGCACGGACTGGTGCAAATGTTCCACGTCATGCCTTGGGTGTGGATCAACACAAATGTTCCCTGCGTAATAGGTTCTCTTCGCGCCCTGGGCACAGACCGGTGCAATATTTTTCTTAATTTCCAGTTTCGCTCAAGGGCATTTGGGTAATAACCCAATGCCTATATATATGGGAATACTTCAATTTTCACCTTTTTCAAACCCTAGAGCACTCAAAACCCTCATAAAATCCTCCCAATTCACCATCAAATCCTCCATTCAATCTCAAGAATCTCAAGAACTTGCTTGGATTTCACGAACCCAATTCAAGCCTCAAGTCTTCCTCAACATTTTCTTCAAAAACTCTGAGGTTTAGTTATGTGGATCCTCATCCGTGAGTCCTTTCACCCATGGAGCCCAATTCTCTTTTTTTATGAAATTTCATAATGTCAAAGTTAGATTTTTTATGGGTATTTTCTATTACTACTCCTATGCATGAAATATGTTGAAAATTTGTTGAATATTGAATTATTGATGCATGAGATTCTATCAAGAAATGAGATTATATTATGTTATGATGCTAAAGCTTGTATGCTATGATATTTTGAAAGTCTTGGAAAGATTATGGATTTTGAATGGTTTTCAAAACACCTATTATGAAGGTTTTACTACAAGGTTGGTGGGTTGATTTGAATGACTTTAAATGATTTGATTTTACTTCTTCTCATTTTATTCTCTTAAATTGCGTGATTTAAGCATATATACTGTTTGACTAAATTTACATGACAAAAATTCTTATGTGGATGAAAGACTATTACATGATTTTCATGACAAATGTTTCTTTGGTAATTATGTACTCCCATGCATGTATTAAACTCATGAAAAGTTTCTATGATTACAAGTAAATTATTGAGCCCTTATTCAATATTTTATTCTTATATGAATTGTTAAGCCTACTAGAAGGGGTTATGACCTAAGCTATATTCCTTACCCTCTAGTACAAGGCAAATATCTACATGAAGGGGCTATGACCTAAGCTATATTCCTCGCCCTCATGTACGATTTAATACTATTGCTCTATATAGTGCCTACATGAAAGGGTTATGACCTATGCTATATCTTCACCCTCATGTACTATCTAATATCTACTAGAAGGGGTTACGACCTAATATATATTCCTCACCCTCTAGTGAAAGGTATTTGGATGCTACTCATGCCACTTTATTGTGTTAAACAAGTTATGCAAGTATGATTATTTTCATGCATGTTTTAACCTAAGCATTGATTATACATGTCATATTGAGCTCCTTTCTAACGATTATGATTATGTATCTTGATTATAATGGCTTATGATCCTTGTTGCATTGCACCCTGTATGCTTAGTACATTCCAAGTACTAACACATAGTTTATGCCTACATGATCTCACCATGTAGGGACCGGAGCTCCTATTCATCCTCCTAATCCACGTGGCTAGATGGATCTTTTGAAGCTACTATTTATGAGTCTTCCACTTTGGCGACAATATCCACTTTACTTTCATACTCTTGTTAAGACTTGTCTAATTTTTTATATTTATCTTTGGAGGGTGAGCCCAGGAGATGTCTTGGCCCCCGCTCCATTCATATTAGAGGTGGTGTTGGATATGGTTATCTATGTATTAAACTTGACTCCCATTATGATTATGTTATTATGAAAGATTTTCCTTAGTCCTCTATTTCCCTTTAGGCTTGTTGAATGTTGGTGATGAGATGGAAGTCCCAAGTCTCACTTCCCTTAGAATTGTTTGTCTCTTGTTATTGTTTTATTTTGCTTCCACAATCAAGGATGTGTATATGATGTGCTAAGAGACTTGTTTAGGATACCTTTGGGTTCCCATTCACCGTGTCACATCTAGGTCCTAGGCTTGGGTCGTGACAAGCTTGGTATCAAAGCACAAAGTTGTTAATGGTACTCGTAAATCGAACAAACCATGTCAAGTAGAGTCTTATTCATTGTTGTGAAGCGCTCTACGACTATGAATAGGAGGCTATGAGGTGCTTTTAGGAAATGGTTTACTTCTTTATGATCTATGTCGTGCTTTGGTTTAAATAAGGTTTCCTTGCCTAAGGGCACTCATTTGCTCTTTTAGATCATGCCGCTACCAAGAGGAAGACCACAGAGGGCTCCCATACCTGAGGAGTTACCAGCTCATTTGACTCCCCAAGCTCCCCAAGAAGGAGGGGCTGCACATGTTGAATTCCGGAACACAATTACCATGTTGGCATATGCCATGATTAACCAATTGAACCAAGGGGCCCAAGCTCCTCATGCTCCTATTTTGGCCTCAAGAGTGAGGGACTTTACAAGGATGAACCCTCCACAGTTTCATGGTTCCAAAATGGAAGAGGATCCCCAAGAGTTTATTGATGAGATATATAAGATGCTTACTATTATGGGGGTGAGTTCGAAAGAGAAGGCGGAACTTGCGGCCTACCAACTCAAGGGTATTGCACAAATTTGGTTTGCCTAATGGAAGCCAGATAGGGGGGAGAATGACCCCATCCCATGGGAAGAATTCAAGGCCGCCTTCCTCAATTGATTCTTTCCTATTAAATTGAGAGAGGCAAAGATGATGGAATTCATGAATCTTAAACAAGGCTCCATGAATGTGAGGGAGTATTCCCTCAAATTCAACAAGCTCTCAACGTATGCTCCTTACTTGGTTGCTGATCCTACGGAAAGAATGAACAAATTTGTGTCGAGGGTGTCCAATTTGGTGAATAAAGAATGCCACACTGCTATGCTTGTGGATGACATGGACTTTTCTCGGCTCATGACCTACGCCGAACAACTTGAAGGGGAGAAGCTTAGGAAGAGGAGGAGTAGGGAGTCCAAAAGGGCTTGGTTTGATGGTGTCTTTCAAGGTGCTAAGGATGGACATTTCCAACAAGGTCATAAATTTCAAGGTCAAGGGTCCTCTAATGCTCCAAAAAAAATCTTTGCTAATGATGGGGTGCCTAACCCAAGGTTCCAAGATGTCAATGGTGGGGTAAGTTTTCCAAGGTGCCCAAAATGTGGAAGGAATCATAATGACAAGTGGTTGAGGGATTTGAATGCTTGCTATGGGTGTGGAAGAGTAGGCCACAAGATTGTTGATTTTCCCTATGCTCAAAATAAGGGCAAGGATAGTCGTCCTCAAGGACATGTTGATCAAAGAGCCCAAGGAGGCCAACAAGGGGGTGCTCCACGTTACAATCAATTTTATGCTTTTCAACGGAGGCAAGGAGTGGATTAGGTGCCCGATGTTGTTACCGATATGTTAAAAGATTTTGATTATGATGTGTATGCTTTATTAGATCCGGGTGCCACTCTTTCTTTCATTACTCCTTTTGTTGCCAATAAGCTTCATGTGTGTCCCAAATTTTTGTGTGAACCCTATAAAGTGTCTATCCCCATTGGTGAGTCCATTATTTCTAGAAGAGTCTACATGGGTTGTCCCATGTCTATATTGCAAGTCTTGCCTTGTGATTTTGGTGATCTTGATATGGTGGATTTTGACATTATTCTTGGGATCGATTGGTTACATGCGTATCATGCTTCCATCGATTGTAGAACCCTTAAAGTTAGGTTCCAAATTCCTAATGAACCCGTCTTTAAGTGGGAAAGTCATAATTTGGTGGTCAAGGATAGGTTCATTTCTTGTCTTAGGGCTCAAAAAATTTATTTATAAGGGTTGTATTTACCATCTTGTAAGGGTTAGAGATGTTGAGTCTAAAGTCCCTCCTATTGAGTCGGTTTCAGTGGTCAATGAGTTTCTTGATGTCTTTTTCGATGAGCTTCTCGGTGTTTCTCTTGAAAGGGAAATAGACTTTGGCATAGACCTCCTTCCTAATTTGCAACCTATTTCCATTCTCCCTTACTGTATGGCCCGATGGAGTTAAAGAAGTTAAAAGATCAATTGAAGGATTTATTGGAGAAAGGTTTCATAAGGCCTAGCAAGTCACCTTGGGGTGCACCGATGTTGTTATAAGAAAGAAAGATGGCTCACTTAGAATGTACATTGACTACCAACAACTCAATAGGGTCACTATAAAGAACAAGTATCCTCTACCAAGGATAGATGACCTATTTGACCAACTACAAGGGGCTAGTCATTTTTCGATGATTGATCTTCGGTCCAGATACCATTAAGTAAGGGTGGGGGAGTGTTACATTCCCAAGATGACTTTTTGAACTACGTATGGGCACTTTGAATTTGTGGTGATGTCATTTGGCTTAACTAATGCACCGACAATATTTATGGATCTCATGAATAAGGTCTTTAAACCCTACCTTGACATGTTTGTGGTGGTCTTCATAGATGACAAATTGATTTACTCCCAGAGTGAAGAAGAGCATGTGAATCATTTGAGGGCGATATTGTAAATTTTGAGAGATGAGAGGTTGTTTGCTAAATTTAATAAATATGAATTTTGGTTGAAAGAAGTTGCATTCCTAAGGCATGTGGTGTCAGGTGATGGATTTAAGGTGACCCTAAAAAGACAGAACTGATAAGGAATTGGCCTAGGCCTTTGACTCCAATGGATATTAGTTTGTGAATGATTTCTCTTCAATTGCTTCCCCTTTGACAAAATTGACATAAAAGAAGGAAAAATTTGTTTGGACCGATGAATGTAAAAGAAGTTTTCAAACTTTTAAAGATAAGCTTATCTCCGCTCCTATTTTAGCTTTACCCGAAAGGCTAGAAAGGCTTATGCTTTATTATGATGCCTTAAGGATTGGTTTGGGGTGTATATTGATGCAAAATGATAAGGTTATAACATATGCTTCTTGGCAACTAAAGGAACATGAGCGAAATTATCCCACCCATGATCATGAATTACATGCCATAGTATTTGCTTTGAAAATATGAGATCATTATTTGTGTTCATGTAGATGTATTGACCGACCACAAGAGTCTCCAATATGTGTTCATACAAAGGGATCTTAATTTGAGACAAAGAAGGTGGTTAGAACTCCTTAACAATTTTGACATGAGTATGCACTATCATCCCGGCAAAGCTAATATTGTGGTTGATACTCTAAGTAGAGTGTCCATGGGAAGCGTAGCTCACATTGATGATGGCAATAAGGAGGTGGCTAGAGTAGTCCATCGGTTTGCTAGTTGGGAGTGAGGTTAAATGAAATTGAAAATGGAGGTGTGGTGGTTATTGATGGCTCCAAATCTTCTTTGATTGAAGAGGTCAAGTCCAAACAAGACCTTGACCCCGCCTTGCTAGAATTGAAAGCTTTGGTGAAGGATGGTACGGTATAGGTTTTCTCCCAAGGGGCAGATGGTGTCCTTAGTTACCAAGGTAGGTTATGTATGCCTAATGTTAGTGGGTTAAGAGATTTGATTTTGAATGAGGCACATAATTCTTCCTACTTTATTCACCTTGATTTCACAAAAATGTATAGAGATTTGAGGCTGGTGTATTGGTGGAGTGATATGAAAGGAGATATCACCAAGTTTGTAGCCGGTTGTCACAACTGCCAATAAGTTAAAGCCGAACATCAAAGGTCCGGTGACCTGGCCCAAGACATAGAAATTCCTACTTAGAAGTGGGAAGATATCAACATGGATTTGTGATTGGTTTTCCAAATACTATAAAGCACTTTGATACTATTTGGGTTATCATTGATAGGATGATAGTCGACTCACTTTCTACCAGTTAAAACAACTTGTGGTGCCAAGGATTATTCCATTCTATATATTCATGAGTTGGTTAGGTTGCATGGAGTACGATTTTCCATTATTTTCGATCGTGGTGCTCAATTCACTTCGCAATTCTGGAGATCCTTCCTAAAGGGTCTGGGTACCAAGGTCAAGCTTAGCATGACTTTTCATCCTTAAATGGATGGTCAAGCTGAGAAGACAATTCAAACTTTTGAGGATATGCTTAGGGCTTATGTTTTAGAGTTCAAGGTAGTTGGGATGAACATCTTCCACTCATTGAATTTACTTACAACAGTAGCTACCACTCTAGTATTGGCACGGCTCACTTTGAAGCTTTATATGATAGGCATTGTAGATCCCCGGTTGGGTGGTTTGTTGTAGGAGAAATGGCTTTGTTGGCCCCGAATTTAGTTGTGGAAGCCTTGGAGAAGGTGAGCTTGATAAGGGAGACATTGAAGACGGTTCAAAGTAGGCAGAAGTCTTACTCCGATGTGAGAAGGAGAGACCTTGAGTTTAATGTTGGTGATTAGGTGTATTTGAAGCTCTTACCTATGAAGGGTGTGGTCCGGTTTGGCAAGAAAGGGAAATTGAGTGCAAGGTTTGTGGGAACCTATAGAATTTTGAGGAGAATTGGTAAGGTTGCCTACAAATTGGAGTTGCCTACGGATATGTGTATGGTTTATCCGGTCTTCCATGTGTCTATGTTGAGGAAGTGTGTTGAAGTACTGTTGTACCCTTAGAAGTTGTAGGTGTTGAGGAGGATAACTTGACCTAGGAGGAGGTCTTGGTGGAAATATTGGATAGGCAAGTGAAAAGGCTAAGGAACAGAGATGTGGCATCCGTCAAAGTCCTTTGGAGGAATTAACAAGTCAAAAGTGCCACTTAGGAAGCCGAAACGGACATGAAGAAGGATATCCGTACCTCTTTAACTCTACTCAAGTTGAACATAACAAATTAAGTCCTATATATGATTTCATGTCTTAAGTTTCATCCCATATGTCATTTTTGCATGCATACATGTTCATGGTGACAAGTTTTGGTGATTTTTGATGTATATGTTTGGAACATTTTGAAGTTGATGTTTAAGTGCATTTATTGCATTCATGTTAGGCTAAAATCTCCTATCACTCCTTTTACATATGTTTTTTTTACATTCGTGGACGAATGTTCCCAAGGGGGAGATATTGTAATACCTCTCATGTGCTTTGGAAATGTCCTATAGTGTAATAGTTGAATATCTTAAATTCGTGCATGATTTCGAAAATCCGAATTCATATTCTTGTTCGGGGGGAAAAAATGTGTAGGAAATAGGTGGTCTCAATTTTTAGATGACCTGTAGCGAAAAATAATTTTTCGATATGGGAGCTGAGGCAGTGGCCATCCATGACTGATCCGCATCGCACCTTGGGCACTGATAAGTGCAAATGTTCCCTTCGTGATTGTTCCGCATCACGCCTTGGGAGCGAACCAATGCAATAATTTCCTTAATTTCCAGTTTTGCTCAAGGGCATTTGAAAAATAATCCAATGCCTATATATACGGGAATACTTCAATTTTCCCCATTTTCAAACCCTAGAACACTCAAAAACCTCCCAAAATCCTCCCAATTCACCATTAAAGCCTCCATTCAATCTCAACAATCTCAAGAACTTGCTTTAGATTTCAAGAATCCAATTCAATCCTCACGTGTTCCTCAACTTTTTCTTCAAGAACTACAAGGTTTGGGTACGTAGGTCTTCATCCATGGGTCCTTTTACCCGTAGAGCCCAACTCTCTCTTTTTATGAAATATCATGATTTCAAAGTTAGATTTCTTATAGGTATTTTCTATTTTTATTACTCCTATACATGAAATATGTTGGAAATTTGTTGAATATTGGATTATTGATGCATGAGCTTCTTATCAAGAAATAAGATTATATTATGTTATGATGCTAAAGCTTGTATGCTATGATATCTTGAAAATCTTGGAAAGATTATGGATTTTGAATGGTTTTCATGAAGCCTAATATGAGGGTTTTACTACAAGGTTGGTGGGTTGATTTGAATGACTATAAATAATTTGGTTTTACTCCTTCTCATTTTATACTCTTGAATTACGTGATTTTAAACATATATACATGTACCCACAAGTTTGACTAAATTTACATAACATGGATTCTTATGTGGATTAAAGACTATTATATGATTGGCAAGACAAGTGTTTCTATGGTAATTATGGTCTCCTAAACATGTATTAAACTCATGAAAAGTTTCTATAATTACAAGTAAATTATCGAGCCCTTATTCTATGTTTTATTCTCATGTGAATTGTGACCTACTAGAAGGGGTTATGACCTGGCTATATTCCTCACCGTCATGTATGATTTAATACTATGCACTATCTAGTGCCTACATGAAGGGGCTATGACCTATGCTATATCTTCACCCGCATGTACTATCCAATACCTACTAGAAGGGGTTATCACCTAAGCTATATTCCTCACCCTCTAGTACAAGGTATTTGGATGAGCTACTTATGCCACTTTATTATGTTAAATAAATTATGCAAGTATGATTATTTGCACACAACCTAAGTATTATACATGTCATATTGAGATCCTGTCTAACGATTATGATTATGCATCTTGATTATAATGGCTTATGATCCTTGTTGCATTGCACCCTGCATACTTAGTACATTCCAACTACTAATGCATACTTTATGCCTGCATGATCTCACCATGTAGGGACCAGAGCTCCTATTCATCCTCCACCTCCACGTGGCTAGATGGATCTGTCGAAGACTACTATTGGTGACTCCTCCACTTCGGGGTTCATGCTTTTCTTAAGACTTGTCTAATTTTGGATATTTATCTTTTGAGGGTGAGCCCGAGAGATGTCTTGGCCCCTGCTCCATTCGTATTAGAGGTGTTGTTGGATATGGTAACTATGTATTGAGCTTGACTCTCATTATGATTATATTATTTTGAAAGACTTCACTTAGTCCTCTATTTTCCTTTAGGCTTGTTGAATGTTGGTAATGATATGGAAGTCTCAAGTCCTGCTTCCTTTAGAATTGTTTGACTCTTGTTGTCGTTTTATTTTGCTTCCGCACCCAAGGGTGTATATATGATGTGCTAAGAGGCTTGTTTAGGATTTTTTTGGGTTCTCATTCGTCATATCACATCTAGGCCCTAGGATTGGGTTGTGACAAATTAATAACCAAAAAAGGTATAGTTCCCATAAGGACTTCTCTCATATATTAACCAAAAAGGGTGGTGTTTTCGTAAGTTATTTGTGAAACACTCTTCGAAATGGGGTAAGTGCCTATAAGGTGGAGTATTTAATTTACCTTGGCAAAGTAGACCACTCTTTGTTTGGTATAGAGTGAACATCGAGATTTCAAGCAGTAACTCTCTTGGTATACATGTCCGTTTTGGTCCCTTCCCATCTATGTATGATATGTCATATGATTTGATGGTTCTTCATGCATGTTCTACTTAAGCATTGATGATTCATTTCATATTTAACCTATACTTGTTTATTATGATTAAGCATATTATTTAATTTTTGCTTGTGTTCTTTGTTGCATTTGCACCCGGCATACTTAGTACATATCAAGTAATAACACATACTTTTTGCCTACATGATCTAACCATATAGGGATGGAGATCCTATTCACCCTCCTCCTCTACTGTCTAGATGGATCGACTGAAGATTGCTATTGGTGAGTCTTCCATTTTGGGAACAATATCCACTTACTTTCATGCTTTATTAAGACTTATCTATTTAGGGATATTTATATTTGAGGGTGAGCCCGGGAGATGTCTTGGCCCCCGTTCCACTCATTTTAGAGGTTTTATTGGACATATATATATATATATATATTATGAGTTTGACTCCATTACGTTTAAGTAATTATTAATGATATCCCTTAGTCCCTATTTCCCTCTCTGTGTTGATGCTTGTTGTTGCGATGAGATGAAAGTCCTAAGTCCCTTTTTTCTGCCATAGTGTGAGTCATACTCACCCTCCCCTAGACCTTATTTGTTATGTGTTCATGCTAATCTTCTTCCCTATGACATCCCATAGTTTGAGTCCAAAGCCTTATTTCCCCTAGAATTACGTGTTTTCTTGTTTAATTTTGCTTCTGCAACCAAGGATGTGTCATGTATGCTTAAGAGGCTTGTTTGGAATTTCTCCAGGTTATTCGTTGTGTTATACCTAGGCCCCAGGCTTGGTCATGCTAAATCTTGGTAGAGCACTAGGTTGGTAAATGGTCCTTGAAAATCCAACACACTATGTCAAGTAGAGTCTTATTCATGGTTGTGAATCGCGCCACCGTCACGTCCCAGGAGGGCACCCTAGATGTGATTGACATTCAGAAACTATTGCTAGTCCCCAAGCGAACCACTTCACCTCATCACGTATTTCAGTCAATATAACTCAGAAAACTCAGCGGAAGACTAAAGAAGATAAATGGGCACATCTAATGTCTCAAAAGTATATGAATTAAAATAGAAGGCTAATAGGAAGAACTAGCTCAACAAGTCTCAACATCAATACTCCAACTCTAGTCTATAAAACCTCTATCACTATCATATGGTGCCAATGCTACCTCAAAAAAATAAAGCTAACTCAAAGTCTAACTCTAATAGCAAGATGAAAATAAATGCAATGACCCTCCGAAGTAAAGGAGAGTCACCAACTCAGCTGAAATGCTCAGATCCTCAGTGGTGTGCCTATTGAGGATCTATAGTACCTGCCTCTGCATCATAAATGATGCAGTCTGAAAGGGGACATCAGTACATGGAATGTACCTGTATGTAAAATAGCCGAATGAAACAGAAACAGGTAGAATAATATAGAAACAACATCAAATCAAATTATACTCAATCAGAATGTCAAATGCCTATCTAAAGCAAGAATAAAGAGTAGACAAGTGACTCATCAACCAATCAAACCTCATCAATCAACTTAATTCAACTCAATGAAACTCAACTCATCTCAGAGTACTCAAAGTGGGAACTTTGGGGTTTTCTCTTATCCGACAACAATCACTTATGAGCCAGTGATTATATAACAATTTTGTTGATGTTTCCACAGTCATTCCGTACTTTCCAGGTAAGGAACACCTAAGATCCACAAGGGATCCAGACAAGTAACCCATTAAGTCCTATTGTTTCAGGACAATAAGGTGAGGACCTGTCTGATTCGAACGGAGCTTAATCCATAGGATGAGAACTTGTTCGACTCCAACGGAACTTAGTCCTCAAGGTGAGAACTTGTTCGAATGTAACAGAACTCAGCCCTCAAGATAAGAACTTGTCCGACTCTAACGAAACTTAGCCTACTCCTACGCTTGGCAACGTAGTTAATGAGTCCGAGTTGGACTTGCTTACTCTTACTCATTTTGGTGCTTGATACTCTTCCCAAGACTCAATGCTCATAAGACTCCTCATCTCAACTCAATTATCTCAAATTAGTCTTGTAGAGACTCTCATTATTTTATTAACTCAAACTTTAAGTCCTCTATTGCTTTCAGGGACTTTAACCCATCTTAATTAACTTGATTCTCATTTAAGAATTCAAAGACTCAGATTATCATTTAGAAGAAGTCATCTAGAGAGATCTAAAGAACTCAATTATGAAGACTTATAGGATTATCAAGCTCAATTAACTCAATCTTATACTCACATCAAGATTACCGTCAACATACTCAAGTCAAGGCTCTAAACTTTATCCCTAAGTTCATTCATGCATGCTTTCGCAAATCAATATATAGGGTTTATACAATATCTCATGAAAAGTAGTCAATTAAAGAAAATAAGTTTATGATGATCATCAACATATGAAAATACATGTAATAGATATAATTTTCAAGAAAATAATCATGAAAGTTTTTCAAGAAACATATATGGGGACTCATGGACTCTCAACTCCTCTATTACCACCTATGAGACACATGGAAAAATAATCTTATACTTTTGTTTAGCCTTACATACTTGGTGTGAAGCTTTTGACTATCAATCCTCAAAGAACTCTCCTCAAACTCCTCAATTTTACACTCCTCTTCTCTTCTCTTTAGCCCTAGTCTTTTTCAAGAACTTAGTAAGGACTTGGAAGGGGTTTTATGCTTAAAATGACCCATTTTGATCATGGTTTAAGTCTAGGAGTGGTTTGGAAAGGTCTGGAATGCCCCTTACAAAATTCAAAAAATGTTCATCTCGGGGAATGGGGTCCGTGACGCGGACAGGGTCAAATTTCAGGTTTTTTCATCAAAAATTCTCCGAACGAGATTTCTAATCCCATAGAAAATTCTCACACAAAATCTAAGTGCATGTCCACGGCAGGTGCGCGTCGACACCTATCGCACACTTATTCTAGAATTCGTTTTCGCATTAAAAATTATCTTTTGATCTGGTTGCTCTAAAAATCAGTCGAGACCACTTCGTACTCAAGTTCATGCTGATCGCAAATTCGGCCTCGAATTTTCTATCGGAGCATGAAAAGATACGTTATGCGCACACCTCTCCTCTAGGGGTATATTGGTAATTTTACCAGGCGTTACATCCACAATTAGGAATAGGACGCTATGAGGTATTTTAAGAAATGATTCACTTCTTGGTACTCTATGTCGTGCTTTAAGACTTGATATAAGACTTCTATCTGTAACAGTTGATCTTTTGCACTTCTAGATCATGCCACCAAGAAGAATGCTACAATGAGCTCCTACTCCCGAGGATGAACGGGTCCCTCCGGCTCCGCAAGTCCCCTAAGAATAAGAAGGAATCAGTCATGCGGAGTATCGAACTATGGTTATTTTATTAGCAAGCTGTAAGGACATAAGCTTGGTATGACCTTAACGGCGCTTGGAAATTAGTTTCAGATAGTTTTTTACCAAGGTGACACCTTATTGACACCTCCCCAGACCGTGTGGCTCACCATGAGCCGTGTCGAGGGGCCTTGACCCATGTGTGTAGTGTGTTGGCTTTAACTTTGGAGTTCAAAACCAAGTCTCCTACCACATGTGGTGGCTTGTGTGATGTAGACTTGGCCTTGAAAACCACATTTTGACCAAGGCACATCACACATGAAAGTCATATGGTTTGTTTACCTCTTGACAGGCCGTATGGCCTTTCAGATGGGTGTTGGTGTGAAAATTTTTGAAGTATGGAATCACTATCTCGGAACTACGTCAGTGGAATATTTTCTAAGTGTAGTTATATGGAAGGCTACACAGTCTGTGTGCCTTTAAACAGACCGTATGCCCTCCATACGGGACCCCTGGCAATATTTTTTTATCCGTATCAAACAGTATTTTTTTAATTGTGGTTATTCCTAGGGGTCTTTTGTTACTTTCTATGCTATCCTAAGACATTCAAATGACCTATACTCTTCTTCTCTTATTCAAATTCATTCAACACTTAGGATGTGTTTGCTATGGAGGAAAATATTTTCCGGAAAATGGTTTTTTATTTTTTCATGTTTGGTTGGCTTAAATGTTTTGAAAAATATTTTTCAAATCAACTTATTATTCTCAAATTTAAGGAAAATGACTTCCTTCCAAGAGTTAAGGAAAACATTTTTCAAAATTCTTATCCAATTTCAAATTATTTTTTTTAATCACATCCATATTACGATCCTCCTCCCCAAATTTATTTAAATAAAATAAGATTAAAAATTTATTTTTGAAAAAAGTTTTACATTTTGAAAATTTTATTTTTTTCACCTATTTCTATTCCGACTCACCCAATTCCCCCTGTTGACGCCCAATTTTAACCCTCCACAATATGAATTAATTATTGAGTTTTTAATTTTGACAATTTGAAATAAATAGCTTTCAAAAATACAAAAAAGATATATTTTCTCAAATAAATTTCATTTTTTAGGAGTTATTATTTTGTAATTAATTTAATTATTTCAAGTTGATAATATTAAAAGTTCTTCAATTGGAGCATCTTCTGGATTAATTATTGTTCCCCCAATGATCATAGTACCAAGTATTTCTTGCCGATCTCTAATATGATCTGATATATAAGTAAGCATCTCTTGTAAAATATGAGCAACCCCAAACCCATTGATTTGTATTAATTCATTTTGTAATCAAATTAGTCAATTGATTTCGATTTGATTACATTTAATTGGCTAAAATTGCAATTGAATGACCAATTTGAAAAACCAAAATCCACCCTCCCCCTGAACTAATTTTCAGACCCATCTTGAACTATTTTGGACCAAATTTGGCCCAAATCGATGCAATAACCCAATCCAAAATTCCCTAGACCCGGCCCAAACCCCCTATTTTCAGGATACATTACACACATATACATACATTACAACATATTATTATAAACAACAGGCCTCTCACGTGCTCCCCACACCAACTCCCCTTTTTCTTCTTTTCTTCTTCCTTTCACACACACGATGTTTCCTTCACCAAATCCAACAAACCAAGACAAATTAGCAGAAATCACATTGACACGAAGATTATCCATGTGTTGAAAAATCTTTCTATGACTTTTCAGCCTCTCTGGGATTCAAGAGGATTTTTGAATTTCAATTTTTTTTTTGAATTCCACCTAATCCCTGTCTATAAGTTTCTCCTCTTTTGTAGAGGAGGGGGATCTTCTTCTTCATGAAAAAAAAGAACAAAAACACCACACACAGAGAAAAAAATCGATTTGCTCTAGTGGCTCTTGAGGAAAAAACACACACACATACCCGATACTCTTTTCCCCAAACCCAGCTCCCTCAAGACGAATCTAGGAAAATCCAAGATTCTCACTAACAATTTTCCTACTTTGAGTCAATATTACCAAAGAAAAGGTGTTCGATTTCGAGTTCACAGGCGCATCTTCGTATCAGTGGTCTAAGGCTCATGGTGGAACTCGTCGTCCTATTTCCTTGCTCCAAGAAAGGTAGCACTTTCATTTCACACATCTTGTTTTCGTTTTAAGTTTCAGATTTGTGTTCGAATATGAGGAAAATCTTGAAACTATAGAAGTTTTAATATATGTATATATTTTATTTCGACTAAAAGTTCTCTTATGACGAATCAGTGATGTTATTTTGTTGTTATTAGTCGATTAAAATATTTTTTTATACCCATCTTGGTCTTAACTTTTTCTTAACGGATTGTTTTGTTTCATTTTAAGTTTAAAAATAAAAAAATGTGTTTGTTCCGAGTTTATGACCATCAAATGCTATATTTTGATGTTTCTTATTAGTTTTTGGTCCTCATTTCAGTTTGGTTTGGGGATATCTTGTTGAGTCTAGAGTAAGGAACATGTTTGTACGTTGCTATACATTGGGTGAATGTGTCGTTGTTGTCATTCCCATTCACTGTTAAGTTGCTAAGATTCAAGACTAATTGTGAAATAATTTTTGTTTTTCAAAGACATGCTATAATATTCATATTGCTAAACTTTTGCTTTAATATTCATGTTGAAAAGATTTTACTTTCCTTTTTTGCTTTACCTTTCATATTGAAATACTTTTGCTTTACTTTGGTCACAAATAATAATATGCACGTATTCATTATATTAAGAACTGTTAGAAATTGCAGAAAACATGTCCACATTTTTCTTTATGTCAAGAACTAAATGTTATTGAGTTAATAATGTTGTGTCACTTTATTTCCTTAGCTAAGTTTGGTTAAGTAGTTGAGGTAGTCCCTTTGTTCATTTTGCTTAAAATTTAATATTTCTACTTGGTTTGATCTCTCTTTATGAGGAACAAATCCTGGAATTATATTTTAAGTTTTCAGGTTTATTATTATATATATATACACAGATACACATATGTATTTCGTCTGGTCCATGTTCAAAATAATGATATGATTTTTGAGTTCTTCCTGAAATTAGTTGTCAGCTACTAAGAGTATGAGTTTTAATTTGGTCTAAAACCAGAAGCTAATTACATAATCAGTGTCATCAAGAAAAAACTATGTATGAGGTTGTTTTAGATCAATAACTAACTCAGTATTTTGTTTGGTTTTCATGCTCATTTCACTCATTTAATCTACGGCAGTTATCGTGATCACATGGATTTCGTGTTTAAAAATATCAAACAAATCATTTTTGCTCTAATAGTGTTACCACATACATATTCTAATTTCTAACTGTAGTGAAGTGTAATAAAATTAAAGGAAGACATGTGGGCTTTTCAAAATTTGTTGTGAGATATTCTGTTGAAGTTGTGCTTACTAGGAAGTTGATCATTCCTTTGGATGGGCTTGTGAGGAATTATGATAAGGTTAAGAAAAAACATGTGGGGTTCTCAAAATTTGTGATGAGAGCATCCGATGATAGTGTGTTAGCTGTAGTTTAATCCTCTCTAATATTCTATGCCATCAAATACAATCATATCAAACCATTTTGTATAATTGTAGACTGTATCGCTATGAATTCCCCATTTTGAATCCTAAAACATGCATTAATTTCATTTATTTGTTTGTCTCTTTCATTAAGCAAATTTCCTTCACTGCTTTACTCATGTAGTTAAAATAATAAATACATTAATTTCACCTTATTCTTGTTGCATGATTCGGCTCTGAGCCCATTTTGGGACTCCTCCTTAGATTCTGATGGGCCATGGAGGCCCACATACTTTCCTCCGCGAGTCATAAAAGTTGTCATAGAGAATAGTTTGGATTTGTGAAGATGATATAGGAATATACATGAAGAAATCAATGTATATACACTGATATACTCATAATATACACTGGGTGTATATAACAGGGATGAGGCTTAAAGCTCTAAAGAGTGCAGCAGAAAGAGGAGTTAATGCGTCAAGCATACCCAATCTTTAGAATTATGACAGGTTATTGAAATTAGGCCTGCCAACCCAATCTTATTTATTTTTTTACTTATTGTATATTTATTTGTTTGTGATACTTGTCTAACTCTAACATTTTTATTTGTTTCAATCTAATTAAAATCCTCAACATGTCGAAACAATTTATGTTATTTTTATTGTTTTATTTTCATTTTATTTGAAAGGGTGTTTTATTGTAGACTTTTTTTTAGTAAAATAAAAACTCTAACATTTTTATTTATTTCAATCTAATTAAAATCCTCAACATATCAAAACAATTTATGTTATTTTTATTGTTTTATTTTCATTTTATTTTAAAGGGTGTTTTATTGTAGACTTTTTTTTTAATAAAATAAAATAAAATAAAAATGTGAATTTTCTCTACTTTGATATTTTAGTTTGAATTCGCCAAGTGTACTTGAGTTTTAAATTACTTAGAATTTTTCAATATGTTTCAAATCTTTTAGTCAATTTAAATCATTTTTAAGTTAGTCAATATTTCATAATCGCTGGATAACCGCGTGTTAGCGGCCATTTTGAGTGCGTAAAACCTTCTCGAAGTGGAAATGAGAACCCGAATCTTTTCTTTGGATTTTTAAAAGAATTTTTTTTCTGTTTAAGACTTTTAAAAATATTTTAAAGGTTCTCTTGATTTTTCCTAAAAATTAAGTGGCGGCTCTGTTTTAATTTCGAGAATTTGGTTTGCTTAAATCAATTAAGTATCAAAATCGAATTTTCGAAATCAAAGTCATTTTTCCAAATAACACCCCCACCCCCACCCCCGAAAAAAATTAAAAGTTTATTTTTACAAAAATTCAAAATTGATTTTGTTTTAAAAAAATTTTTACCCCACCCCCAGCCCCAGCGCACCCAGCATCCTCCCACCCCAGCCCCCAGCCCTCGCCCCTCCCCCAGCCCCACCCAACCCCAT
>JAABOM020061234.1:0-11177 GCA_011800125.2 Solanum clarkiae
AAAATACCACTGGGGCGCATCGCACCCTAGACGCAAAAACTATTGTGGAAATTGTATTCTTGAATTTTCATAATTGCTAAATCTTTGCTCGTGATTGGGGTTAGATCCTTTTTACCCTAATTTAGACCACCTGAACAAGAATCCAAAGTTGGATTTTCAAATTAACAAATAGATTTTGAGATATATGAAATTTAAAGTTTTGGTCATTCTAAGGCACGTTTTTGGGCACTTTTTGGGGTCGTTACAATATCTCCCCTTTGGGAACACTCATCCCCGAATGTAAAAGTGATGTATAAGACGAGTGATCATAAACAAATAAGCCCCAACAAGAATGCAACATTATAATTAAAACATTTTCCAAAACCTCATCATAAGTGTAAATTCATCATGAACTTGCCAATTTAGACATGAATGCATATGAATGACGTAGGGGCTGAAACATAAGACTTGGAACCACATGAAGGACTTAGTCAATATCTTAGGCTTGATTAGAGTGAACGAGGTACGAATATCACTCCCACAAGACCGGTTTGGCTTCCTTGGAGACACCTTTGACTTGATGATCCCTTTCAAGAGGGCCTTAATGAATACCACATCCTCACCAATCAACTTCCCCACTCCTCCATCCAACACCTCCACTGGGACCTTCCTCTAAGACAACTTGTCCTTCACAGTATCCACAATTTCAAGGAGTGCTATAGTGCTAGAGTCACCAACACATCTGATGGTGTTTTTCGTAGCAGTCCAAGGTGTTGGTTTTCTTTTGGACATGCTTCGTTTACTTTGCTCTTCTTCTTCGGACACATTTGGCATGGTTCTCCATCCACCTAGAAGCATAAAGAACTGGATGAACCATATCTCCGTGGGCAAATTCCCAAACTTATGAAACCTTATTAACCTCCCTCTATGCTCTATAAGGACTCACAATCCTCAACTCAATTGTCAATCTTAAATACACCTAACCCAATTGGTACCATAACCGCCATCTCCTCCATGGGAGACAACCTCCACTCTATCATTCTCTCACCCAAAACTTCCAACTCTAATAAGGCGGAAATCAAGTTCTTTCCTAATCTAGTCCTCTTAACCCAAGAAGATTTGAAACCATCAAGAACACTATACTACCATTCTCAACTTCCTTCAACCTAACTCCCTATCTAACCGATCGATGGACTCTACTATGCATCTCTTTACCACCATTATGCACACACATTAGGCTACCTAGAGCACTAACCACAACATTGTCCTTACCGAAAAAACCAATGCACACTCACCTCATAATCCTTAAAGAATTCTAGCCACCTTCTTACTATCAACAATGCACACCTATCACATTTAGCAACCAATCCCCAAATAATTACAAGCTCTAAAGAAATCAATACTTCATCACTAGAGACCACCACAAACATATCAAGGTAGGATTTTAAGACCCTATTCATGAAACTCATATGCACAACCATTGTATAAGCCAACCAAACAACTCCAGCAATATTCAAAATGCTCACTTCTAGTCCGAAAAGGACACTTAAGGATATCACCTACCCTCACCTCACTTAGGGACAAAACCCGATACAAAGATTAATCTTAGAGAAGTGACTAACACATCGTAGTAGACTAAATATATTGACCATCCTTACCCATCATATTACAACCTTGCAGATTCTACACTCATTAGAAACATGCTATGCAAGTAGCCCGAAATACCACAAGACCTCCAACCCATCAAACTAGGTTCAACCAAGATGACAAGACAAGGCTCTATGCAACAACAACATTGGGAAACCCTTATAGACCCCCCCCCCCCGATCTCAATCCATCGGTGCTAAGTCATCATCCCAAAAGAGTACTTACAACATACATATACATACTTTCAAAGGGCAATAGTTATTTTCCAAAAATCATTTAAATTCACAATTAGGCTTAAAATCCAAACGACATTTATAATAATTCATACTTAGGTTCAAATGCCAAATCATAATTTCATAGTCATAATATTCATGCATAGGAATAGCCCATTCATATACAAAATGGAGCAAGCACCCAAATGCTTAAAGAGCCAAAATCAAAGACATATATGTGATCATAATAATGTCATAACCAACCTTTTATCAAAATCATACCATAAAACGAAATTGGCTTACCCATAACATAATTTTTCAAATAATCTGTATACATGAATACATATTCTATGAACAATGAGGAAATGACGTGGGTATTTAAGACTCCATTTAACAATCAACATTTACAATATGAAGTTAAGGTGAAAACATATTTAATTCTATATTTAAATCCATAATGTAATCTCTCATGCATAAATAATTTCAAAATGGGAACATGCATAATTATAACTTCATAAACCCAAAGTGATTCCTCATATAACGGTTTAAATCGCACTAAAATCATCAAATAAACACTACCCATGAATTAATCAAATTTTAGGAATCATAATATTCAAATCCCAAATCAAAATAAGTAAAATCCATGTAGGTTTTCTTACACTAATTCGGGTCTCCTTGATTGGAAGGGGTCAATGATCAACCATCATGCATATGAATCCTAATAGCACCAAGGAATACTCAAGAAATAGCAACTCCCGGACCTATCAAATCAGCCTACTCAAAATGTCGATCACAACATGGCCTTACTTAGGGTCAACTAAGTCATAGGAGTAACCATAGAAGAGAACCTACTCACGATCTCTAGTAATAGCCCACTAAACCCAAGAGGCTCCTAATACCCAAGGAATTCAAGCTCTAGGCTAACACCTAATCACCTTTATCTTTCTAAAGTCCACCTTAATACCATCATCGGGAACCACGAAACCTAGGAATGCAATCTCTTACCACCAAAATTTCCATCTCTCATACTAGCACCCAACCTTCTTCCTTAAACTTGTAATACTACTCTCAAATGATTCACATGCACTACCTCATTAGGAAACGAACCATATTATCATCACCAAAACCAACATAAACCTATTAGGGTAGGGACTAGGGATCTTACTTATGAGACTTATAGGCATAACCAATGTGCTAGTCAAATCAAAGTAAACTACCCCAAAATTCAAAATATCGGAAAGGACATTCAAAGCCTCATCCACCAACAACAACAATTGTATAGGCAAATCAACTTAGGTTCAACACCTCCATTTCTCACAAGATGACAAATGCAATCCCTTAGAGTCTAATTGTAACTTAGGACATGAAATGGACGTACCTCCCTTGCTACCATCAAACAACCTCTCACTCAGAGATGGGCTCATTAGGGAATCAGGGATACCTCTATGGGTTCTACCATTAACGAAGACACAATATGCATGCAACCATTCCATCACTATAGTGACATCAAATTTCACCATGTCAACTCCAATAAGCTACAAAGCAAGACCTAATACAATACAAACACGGACCATCACCTATGAACCTTCTAGCAACAATATACCCGGCAAAAAGGATAGACATCAAAGATCCACATAACAACTTGGGCACACAAGAAGCCCCACCACCAACCAAGAACAATAGAGAAGAAGTAGTGGCACACCGGGCCTAACAATGAATGCACATTAAAGCCAAGGAAACTTCAACTTACTAGTAATAGCATCGGTCACCTCGACCCCTCCTTGAGGCACTTGATCAACACAGTCACCATGGTCTAAAAGTTGACCACCCTTACAACCCCTTGGAATATATGTACAATCCACAAGCTTATGACCCACCTTACCACTTCCAAAGCAATTACTAGTGTTCCTCTAACACGAGCTACTGTGGTTCTTTCCACACCTTTGATACTTTGGATTAGTCATCCCACCATCACCTCGTTTATCTTTATAGAGTTTACAAGTACAATCCTTCTTCTTATAGCCCTCATTACCATAACGGAAACAAGCATTGGTGCCTCTCAAGCATGGGCCTCTATGAACCCCCCACAATTAGAACACACACCATTAGGGGTCATACCACCAACACCTCTACATTTGAGACTTTTAAACTTACCTACATTATGGGCCCTCTTGGCCTCACTACCTCTTTTCTCCCCACTAGAAGTCTCGGCAACACCCACTTGGTGATTGAGTTGAGTTGCCAATGTTGTCACCACTTTGGCCATTACCCATAGAGCATTTCGAACCTCCACATTTGATATATCACTACCTTAAGTAGCTTGAGACATATCTTAAAATGTAATGGTTAGGGGTTAGCAATAAGCATTAGCGGATCTAACTCTATCGCACGACATGGATCATGAAGAAGTGAAACATTTCCCAGAATGCCTCATAGCCTCCAACTCATAGTTATGGTGAACAATACAACCATGATTAAGAATCTAATCGATGCGGTGTGTTAGACTCTGAGGATCTAACAACCTAGTGCTCTGATACCAAGTTTGTCATGACCCAAAATAGGGCCTAGACGTGACACAGGCTCCCCAATAAAGCCTCTTAACTTATCATTACACATCATTAGTCACAGAACCACGTAAAAGAAAACATAAAGTATAAATAAGGGGCAAGGGACTAAGGGATAGCTCGTAAAACATCATCATCAAGAGATAAAGAGTCTAAGCTCAAATAAGAGATACATAACTTGTCCAACAAACACCTCTAAATACATAGATAAGAATGGCGGCCAAGACAAGATAACCCGGCTCTCTCTCATAGTCAAAATGAATATGAAGTAAAGTGTCTCGAAAGATGACAGAACATAGACCAAAGTCCCTGAAATGGAGGACTCACCAACTAGCTTGAATAGCACTGAACTAGCCACTTGGAAGAGAAGGAGGATCAACGTGGGCTTCGATCCCTACATGGTGATATCATGTAGGCAAGAGTATGCGTTAGTACGTCTAAATGTACTAAGTTTGTAGAATGCAATGCAATAATAAGTAGGCATCATAGTGAAAATGTATAATATTAAGCAATAGACACAATATAATAATATCACATGTATGTTCAATGCTTAAATAAAATATGCTCAAGTTAACCATACTCATATAGGATATCATATGTGAAGAAGAAACCAAGCTAGCTATTCAAGGTATAAACCCCTTGGTGGTTATGTGGTGTAAACCCCTCACATGATTGATAGTAATCACAACTTACCAACACGATGACGAAGTATAAACCCCTTGCATGGTTGATAAGTATAAACGCCCAACAGGGTTACTCGAGCTCTTGTCCCCGGATCGGGTATGGTCTAATGCAACTCTTTATATAGGATTTATCATATGCTCTAGTATAACACTTCATATAGGAATAATCATATACATAATCTCATTTATCATCATAGCATCATTCATATCATATCTCATGCTTTGGACTTTTAATTCCTCAAGAAACCACATCTGGACATTTTATCAAACACTTTGAGGGTGTTAAATGGGGCTAAAAGACCATGCAATTTAGAGATGAAATCATGCAAAAAAAAAGCTATTGTAATACCATCAATCAACACCTTGCAACACCCCATGACATTCACATCAAAACCCCTCATACATATCTTTCTCATGTAGGAGATGAATAAGTCCATTTATTTAGTTCTACAGTTCTACATTCTTTGCACTTATTCTTATTATACGTACTCAGTTAGCTTTAGATATATAGATTCTTAGATCTACACTAAAAATTTCAAATTCTTCTCTATTAATAATAAATATTATCTAATAGAATTCAAATCCTTAATTTAATTATAATTATTATAAGATAGCTTTGTTTATATAATAATAATAACATATATAAATAGTAAATCAAGGTATCCCTTCTATGACAAATTTGACCCCTCATCAAATTCAACATTAGATCTAAGATTTAGAGCTCAAAACATGGTAAAACAAATATACTTTCATGAACTAAAATCATTGTGCTGTAAATTTCTCAATAACAAGACTCACATGTAAAAATCAACTTTAAATCATGCAATATTAGTAAAAAGGAGGCTTAGGCACCATGGATGGAAGGACCCAATGGTTCAACACCACATACCTTGACCTTGATGAATTTCTTGAAGAAGACTTTAATGGAGGCTTGAATCTTGAGTGAAACCCTTGATGAAATCTTTAAGATTGGTCTTGAGTTTTGGGAATTGAATTTAGGGTAAAATATGAGTTTAAGTGTTTGAGAGGATATTGGGGATGTTAAGGATGATAAAATGGTGAAATAAGGCTAAGTATATGCATTTTCAAGTGTGGGAACCCTTAGGTCCAAGACCTAAAGCCTTGGACCCGAAAAAGAATAATGCATAAAATAACACTGGGGCGCGTCGCGTCCCAGACGTGGAAACTATTCTAGAAATGGCATTCTTGAATTTTTGTAATTGCTAAATCTTTGCTCTTAAATTGGGTTAGACCCTCTTCTCCCTAATTTGGACCCCCTAAACAAGAATCCGAAGTGGGATTTTTGAAATAATGAATAGATTTTGAGATATATGAAATTTAAAATTCTGGGCATTTCGAGGCATGTTTTTGGCACTTTTTTGGGGTCGTTTCAGATAACTTTAGAATATGAATGAGTTTTGGGACTTGAAATTTGGAGATGAAATATTTCCTAAGTATTTGAAAGAGTATTTAGGAATATCTTGGATGATATGAGGGTGAAATAAGGCTAAGTATAGATATTTTTACACATGGGAACACTTTGGCCCAAGACCAAAAAGCCTTGGACCGAAAAAGAAAAATAGTGCCCAAAATACACTGTAGTGTACCCTTGGCGCGTCGTGCTAGGGTCGCGGATTGTCTCTAGAAATCGTATTTTTGCGATTTTTAAATTTTTCTACAGTTTCTCTTAAATCGGGGTTAGACCCATTTTCCACTCAATTTGACCCCCTGAACAAAAATATGAAGTTAGATTTTTGATATCCCGCAAGGATTTTGAGATATATAAAAATTACGATTTCAGACACTTTTGAAGCACATTTTCGGGAACATTTTGGGGTCGATTCATGATGGCTCGTAGGATACCTTATGGCCCATAGATGGTTTGGTTGGTAGGACCTCAGATATGAAGGAAATTTGGAGTTTTTAAGAAAGTGGTATACAAGTTATTCGACGACTTGTAGAATGGGTTACGGCCTGTGGAAACACCATTCGAGGGTAAGGTCAAGGAAGCGAGGAAACATGGCTAAGATTGGAAAGACTCTACGAGTCCAACCATGACTCATAAGATGTTTCATGGCCCATACTCATTCTTCATAGTTTTCAATCCTACAAAGTCATCCTTTACGATTTTCAAATGTGTCATCAAACGAAGGGACTTATTGCCCATAGACTGACTTATGGCCTATAATCGGGGTCTCATTGGTCAACTTCAGTAGTTTTAATAAGGGGCAATTTTGTCATGTATTTCCTTTCTATTCCTATACTATGACATTTATGGGATGGGAAAGGGACCCTATGACAGCCACAACGCCCTAGTTTCTTCACTTATTTTCCCATTCATTACTCTCTAAATTTCTAAGGCAAAAAAGGACTCTCAAGGACAAGTTCTTCCAAGGTATGTGAGTTGATTTTTGGGTATCCTTTCACCATACAGTTCCCTATTAAGTATTTTACCTTTTTTTAAAAGTTTCTCAAGTTAATGTCCATGCTTCTGATGATTTCATGATCTTTATAACATTATATGATACTTATGAAGTTTCGCAACAATCTTTCTAAGTAAATATATGCATATTTGAAATATGATGTTGATTCCATGATGATTTTCAATATGATCAATGTTGGGCGATTTTGATGTTCCTTTTAAAAGAAATTATCTATTACTTATGTGATTTATGATTGTTCTATGATAAAACTAAGCCCGCATAGTTTTCAAGTAAAAGATTATATGACTTATGATTGTGATTAGGGTAGTAATGAAGCATTTCAAAGTTAAGCTAATCAAAAACATGATTTTGATGTTAAATGTGTTAAAAGATGTTTAAGAAAGGTCCCAAAGATGAAAGGATAATTCTCACTTGGTGGTTGTTAAGCTTGAGCTACTCTTATGATTGTTACTTATGATTCTAAGTTGAACTTTGAAGATTTCGTGGGATGACTTAGCGCCGAATGTGACCTTGTGGTGAGGTTCAGTAAGGGAACCTTAGAAGAAACCCTTTGTCACATTAACTATGTGCCACTATAGGAGCCCTTGTAGGCTAGGCTAGTGGATCCACATAGCCTATTTATGTTATAGTCACGCATGCTAAGGTTGACAGATTTCTACTCCGCAAGTGATCTCCTCGTGCCAACATAGAGGGTTATGTTAGATTCTATGTAGTAGCTCATATGATCTTATATTTTGGTTAAGGTTCATTCCTACAAGCTTATGATCTTATGCTATGTCTTTACCTTATGTTCTTTCTTATGCAGTGTCAGATATTGATCTTGACCCATATTCCTTGTGCATGTTTAAGCCTGCTTATGTATGTTTCATTCAATATATCCTTATATGTTATGTCTAATAATGATGGAATTACAATTTTATCCATGTATTGCATCTCACATACCTAATACATTTAAATGTACTAATACATATTTTGCCTACATGATTTAACCACGTAGGGATAGGCAATCCTCCGCTGGCTAAAGGCGTGTTTTTTGCGTCTAAGCCTAGTAGCATATTGTGGTGAGCCGTTAGTTAAGGTCTCCTCCACTTTTTCTTCTATCTTGTATCTTTGCTTTGTTTAAGACAACGTATTTGTGGCCCTTTTGAGGCTTTTACTTTCTATGTTCCCTTATTATGGATTTGTTTTTATTTGATGGAGATCGACCGATACCGGTCCCATCCATTTATGAATTAGATGGTATTCATATGGACAAACAAATTGACTGTAATATTTCCACTACTTTTAATGTTGCTTTATTGTCAAAAATTGACCCTTTTCCACTATTTTCTTTCGCAAAAGTTTTACTTAAATAATTAAGATGCTGGAGATGGCTTAGGTGAGGTGCCTTTGGGTGACTCTTCGTTGTGTGATGAATAGGCCCTAGGTCGAGTCGTTGCAGAGCTACTACTTAGTATTCCGATATTCACTCCACACCGAAAAAGGAGTGGTCTATTTTTCCAAGGTAAACCAAATATTCACTTTATGACATAGCCTTTTCGGGAAGTGCCCATATACCCCTTATCTTATGGCTTGGACTTTTTGGTAGGCATCATCAATTATCTTTATCTTATTGCATTTCCTTTTTGGTAGATATAAGCCCATATAGGGAATCAATAGCATGAAGTTATGGTTGCACATAATTTAGGACAGTGGGAGACTACTAAGGCCCTCTTGGTGCTAAGACACAATCCCACGAAATACTTGTAAATATATTCATAGTCATATTACTCATATTCTCAAAACATCATAATTTAGTTCTTGGAGTAACTCATTAAGGCATAACCTACAATATCAAGATAGAGCTTTACATCATTTTTTACATTCATATCATGCTTATAAGCTCATAGCATACTTATTGGACCTCATAATAGTCTCAACATGCATAACATATGCAATTTTCCATAAGGCATTCATCATATAAGAGTCTTGACATGTATTCTTAATCAAATCATGATGGGTTCATGCATATAATCTTAAAACAATGCAATTCAAGAGTGAACGATATGAGAGAAGTAAAATAAATTCACTTGAGCATTATCCAAAATTATCCACACAAAAAAATCATAAGACTTAGCTAGGGTATCATCAAACCCTCATAAAAACTCATAGATTTCAAATGGCATTTCAATGCTTAATAGTACTCAAATATTCAATAGTATAAGTTCCTCCATAATATCAACATTACAAGAGTTCATAATATTTACAGAACTTGAAAATAGAATAAGGGGAAGAATGATAGAGCTTTGTGGAGGAAAGGACTCCACAAATCAAAAATCATATACCTTGGGGTGATTTAATCGAAGAAATCTGACTTTAGAAGTGAAGAATCCAAAACCCTAGCTTGCACCTCACATTTGAACACCTTGGGGATACTTGAGAGTATTTGGGAAGGATTTAGACTTCGGAATATATTGAATGGATAAGAATGAAGTAGATTAGGGTTGTTTTAAGGGTGAAAAGGGGTCTTTTGTGGGTTAAAATGATGGGGTATAGGCATATAATAATAGGGACAGTCAAAATGGCCCTTATGAAAAATCACCAAACAGGACCAGAGATCCCGATTACGGGTCGTGCTCTAGTCTATGGATCGTGGAAAGAAGTTTTGTCTGGTAACCTTTTGAATCCTCAAAAACTGTCTCTGATAGTCAATCCACGACAAGACTTATGGCTCATAAGCCAATGTAGGCTGTATGGTATCTCGTATACCAAACTTTAGAAATGAACATTTTTACCAAGTTTGGCCATCATTCCATGAGCTCATGATACAACCTATGGGACCACTTACGACCCATAGGACCTCTTGTAAAACCCACTGATACTTGGAAAATTTCCAAATTTCATTTCTTAAGCAATTTTACACCTTCCAGCATGTGGGGCCTTACAATCACCCTTCTCAACTCTCTGTCATTTGGCACACATAACCTCCCCTGATATCGAACCCATCTCTCCCCTGTGAGAAAACTCCTACCTTTCTGCCCTTTACTAAGGCTTTCAACTCAACCATGGCGAGATCAAGGTCTTGCTTAGCATTAACCTCCTTAATAAAAGAAGACCGGACCCATGAAGAACTATTGCACTACCATTTCCAAACTCATTCAATTCTAGTCACAATCTAGCCAACCTATGAACATCTTTGGCCAACTGCATTCTGCATCATCTGCAAGGTGAGACACTTTACCCATGGAAACTCTACTCAGGGCGATATCTACCATATTGGCCTTTCCTAGGTGATACTTCATGCTCATGTCATAGTCCTTGAGTAGCCCTAGCCACCTCAGTTGCCTCAAATTGAGATCCTTTTGGTTAAACACACGTTGGAGGCTCTTGTGGTGACATCCACATGAACATCATAAAAGTAATGTCACCAGATTTTCAAGGCAAACACTACCACCGCAAGTTTTAAGATCATGAGTCGGTACTTCTTCTAATGCACTATCAATAGTCTCAAGGCATAAGCAATCACCTTACTATTTTGCATTAACATACACCCCAACTGTCACGACCTGAAATTCAGGCGTGATGGCACTCTTCTTATCCCACCAAGACAAGTCAGCCTACAACCCAACTATAACCTTAAAAATGCGGAATTATAATAAAAATAAAAGT
>JAABOM020061235.1:0-11177 GCA_011800125.2 Solanum clarkiae
TGCATCTAACATGTAGAAACTCATTTTCAAGTATTGTCCCTTTCCATTCTTTAATACGCACCTTCAAATTTTTAATGGCAGCATCGTTTGCAGTTGCATTATCCAGAGTTATCGTGAGCAAGTTATCAATGCCCCAACCTAATAAAAATTCCTCAATCCCCTTAGCAATAGTCTCGCTCTTGTGATCTGTTGTTTGAAAAAAGTTCAAAATTTTCTTTTGTAGATTCAATTGATCATCAATCCAATGTGCGATAACAACCATATAAGTAAAATTTTGGAGTGATGTCCATGTATCACTAGTAAGACATACACGATGATTTCTAATAAGCTCTTTAAGCTTTTCTTTCTCTTCTTGATAAATCCTTAAACAATCTTTAGTAACAGTGACGCGATAAGGTACTTCAAAATTTGGCAAGGCTTTTGTCATTAGTTTCTTAAATCCTTCTCCTTCAACAACTCTAAATGGTTGTTCATCAATTATCACAAATTCAGCAATTGCTCTTTTAATCTCTTCCACATTGTACATCACTCTTGCCGGAGAAGCTAAACCATCTTCTAGCAAGCCTCTTTTGACAGGTTTTAAAGTGATTTGTCGTTTATCAACAAATCTAAATGGAGAATTGTGATATTTCACATTTAAACGATTCCGTAATGTAGTATTCCCATTTCTACTTCCTCCATCATAAGTTTTAGTATAATAATTGCATTTGGATCTACACTGACCTTCTTTGGCAATAAATTTGAAAAAATGATTCCAAATCTCAGACGTTTCTCTACCAGTATTTCCAAATTTAGAAAGTACCTGAGGAGTCGTCCTCTTTTGCTTTTTAGGAGGAGTACGTCGATGTGGAGTGACTTTGTCACCTTGTTGAGATGTCGTTGGCGTAGTCAGAGGAATGTTTATAATCACCTCCGTATCCGGTGCAAAAGATGTAGTTTCCATCTGAAAGAAAGTTACTGCATATGATGAAAAATTATAATAAACTTTCAAATAATGTATATGATGTAGTTTCACATCCGAAAGAAAGTTACTGCATATTTCCCCGTAAATAATGTAAAAGAAAGTATTGAGGGTTATCATTTTTAACGAAGAAAAAAAATCTTTAGAGCTAAATCAAAATTAATATTTGCATATTCACAAACTAAATTGTAGCAATTCCTTTATTATTGCCTTCTTCATATACATTACTATAACAAGAACAAGAAAAATTCAATCAACTTTCAATTATTTACGAATCAATTATATGAAAAGCAATATATACACACATACATGTTAAAGTTGTGATTAGTAAACCCAAGTCAACCACAACCACCAAAATTTCACAATACATTTTAAAAACTACTAAAAAATCACTGTATGTTTGACTATGGAGAAGCACAATGAAACAATACAAAATGGACATAACAATACTAAGACTTATTGACCAGATCTGCAGATTCCACAATCAAAATATTTATCTACAACAAAAAAAAAACTCTGAAAAACGCAACTAAGAGCAAAATGAAAGCAAATCCATTAAACTAAATCACATTTCAAGCAAAAACAAAGCCTTTAAAACTAGTCAGCAATGAACAACACTAACGTAATACCAAATAATCACTACAGTTTATAGATCTAATCAGAAAAAGCCTAAAAACAGTAAAAATAAATATACATCTAGATAAGAAAAATAGAGATCGGAAAACTGAAAAAAGAAAAAATAATCTATATGTAGGCATTTGTTAGAGAAAGAGAGATTACCTGCGTTCGAAGCTGGGGGCGCCAGGTTTGGGTTTTGCGGACAGATTTTGGGATCTTCGAGCTCGGGCAACTATGGAGTTATTGTTACTGCATACATCTATAGCTACTGAACAGATCTTTCTGATTGCTTGGAGAAAGAAAACAAATTAAAAAAGGAAAGAAGAAAACACACAATATTTCAGGTGGCCTCACTCATTTTCATTCACTCTTTGAAGAAAAGTAAAGGTGTTTGATTTTAGAGAAAAATGGGGACCAGGGAAATAGGTAATATGGGAGTCTTAAAAGATGATAAAAATGGGCAAAATAATAAAAATATGGAAAAGTATAAAGTATAAAGCATGCTTTTTGAGAAAGCCCATATTCTTGTCCCCCTAAATCCTTATAATAAATATTTTTTATATAAAAAAAATTAAAAATTATATACATATAATGTCGGGTTGGTTTGGTCTCGAGTTGATTTTTTAAAATCAAAATCAAACCAACTCAAATATAGTCGAATTTTTTTCGTCAATACCAAACCAAATCAAACTAACCCACTAATCAATTTTTTCTCAGATTGACTCGGTTTGTCGGTTTGGTGTGATTTGCGGTTTGCGGTTTGATTCTGTACACCCCTGATCACAACACATGATACTTTATTATTTTGTTGGATTCACCATTCATATGGATGAATCATACATTATTTCTAACAAAAATCTTAAAAATATGATACAAAAAATAACAAAATCATGATGAGTCTAATTCATGATACAAATCAGCTTTATACCTCTGAGCATCTGATATCTTCATTTTGAAGTTGAAATTATTTTCTATTCCATATTTCGCCATCACTGCAACCAGTGTTGCCTTGTTCTTGTACAATTGGTTCTCCTTAACATTTGTGTTCTGTGTATCTGCTATGTAACTCGATATTTTCAATTCTGGAATAAAAAAGGAATTATCATTACTTGATTCAACCACGGCAAGAGCATGTGTATCATAAATACTTCCCTCAACACACATAACTTCGCCATAAGTAGCATCAAAGTTATGTATCATTCTATCCGTCTTGGCAACTACATCAGTAGAGAGTGGATATTTTGAAATTCCACGATTGATCCTTTTTATCACAAAATATAATCTTACTCCCATGTCGTTTCTAATAAGCATTGACGTAGAACAACCTTCAACAATATATCAAATTTCTATGTGCTTTCTCGTCTCATCGATCTCTAACTCAGCTGAAATGGTGGATTTCTGATTCAAAAATGAAATTGTTGGTGAAACAACTATTCCATCACTCTTGTATCTCGTATAAACAACATTGTTTTCCCAAATCCCTGAATGCATCAACATTATTGTCACATTCGATCTATTCTCGATCATATTTTTGGGTTTGCAGTAGGAATTTCAGTTACTTACAACTTGAATAATTGAGAATTTTTTATTCTTATGAAACGTAATATTGCTTTTATTCCAGGAATTTGATTATGATATAATTAGCTAAATTTTGGGGGATTGAAATCTACCTTCCGTTTAAAATGCAACTGAAATGGAATACAATAAATCTTCACTTATGAATCATGTTTGAAACTCCTTTCTTCAGTGTATCCACATCTTGAAAATTGTATGAGATTTTTGTAGTTATGAAAAATGTGGGGATAAATTGAAATTTCTTTCCATCAATGTGAGATTTTTGTAAGTTATACAAAATTTAATCTTATCACAATTATTCAAGATTATGAATTAACCCCCCCCCCTCCCCGGGATGGAGTATAACACTATTTTGCATGGGTGAAAATTATTTACATTCAGAATTTTGATTGAAAAAATCAAACTTCCTTTAGAATTTCGAGAATAAATCATCATCTCCCCTCCACCCCACCAATCCAACATATACTTACCTTTTATTCTATGCAAATGTAATGTAATGACCCTCCGGGTCATTTATGTGTTTCTGCACCTTTTTTGACAAGCAGAACATTTCCATTTATGTGTTTTTGGCATTAGTTCGATGCGTTTGGAAGTTGTACAATTTTTCGCGTCGAAAGGCTTGTTATAGCTTGAAAATTGACTCTTGAAGTAAAATATGATAAACAGCTTTAGAACGAAATTCTGACAATTCCATCAGCTCTGTAGTGACCAAATTATGTTAGAAGCATGGTCGGCTCGAATACCGAGGCTTTTGGTGTGATCTTATGCCAAGTTTTACATTTAACCTTTAAAATTAGCTAACAGTTGACTTCGTCAACATTCTTGAGAATCCCGCCTGAATAAAAATTCTAAATACGTGGTTACCCCTTCCCCCCACCCTGAGAGAAAGTGATTAGAGGGTTTTGAGCTTTTCTAGCTAAGATTGGGTTGAAAAATCAAAAACAGTTCATAAACGTGTAGAAAAGTGGTCTTGGTGCAATTTTTCGCCAAAAAATTTAAAAGATAATTTTTTTGGGAAAAATTACTTAACCAGAAAGTGTGCAACA
This sequence comes from Solanum clarkiae, assembly GCA_011800125.2. Lineage (NCBI taxonomy): Eukaryota > Viridiplantae > Streptophyta > Magnoliopsida > Solanales > Solanaceae > Solanum > Solanum clarkiae. The sequence continues at coordinate 4,201 of JAABOM020061235.1, forward strand.
GGTCCGCATTGTAGACCTACCCCAACTTAGTTTATTCTGCATTTTGGACTTGCTCCATCACAATATTCGATTTTCAATTTTAAGCAAGGGTATTTTTGTCTTTTTCCCACCCCTCTTAGATCAAAACTCTATTATTTTGAGGTCGTTTTCGCCTCAATAATAGTAACCCACCCTCATTTTTTCTCAAACACATGAACAACTTTCAGAGAAGAGTTTATGGAGAAACAAAAAGGCTAGGGTTAAATTCCACCTTCCAAATTCCTCAAGAACCATTGTGTTACAGGTATGCAAGGCTCCCCAAAAATTTTTTTAAGTTCATTTTTGTACCTATTGACTATCAATTTTCGCCCAAAATAAATGATGAGTTGTATTCACGTCTTCTTCTTCGTTTTGAGGTCGTTTTCGCCTCAATAATAGTAACCCACCCTCATTTTTTCTTAAACACACGAACAACTTTCAGAAAATAGAGTTTATGGAGAAACAAAAAGCCTAGAGTTAAATTCCACCTTTCAAATTCCTTAAGAACCATTGTGTTACAGGTATGCGACGCTCCCCAAAAGTTTTTTTAAGTTCATTTTTGTACCTATTGACTATCAATTTTCGCCCAAATTAAATGATGAGTTGTATTCAAGCCTTCTTTTTCGTTTTGAGTAAAATGTTTTGAATTGTATACATATTCTCTCTCTTTGAAGTGAATTATGGTGTTGCATTACTCTACTATCAAGTCAAGTTATTAATGTTAAGACATTATGTTGACTTTATTTAGAGTTGTAAAAAATTCATGTAAAGCTATCAAATCCAAAGTATGAATCTAGTTAAAGAAGCTTCTTGAGTTGAGTAAAGAAGCATCTTGAGTTGAGTAAAAAGGTATCTTGAGTTGTAATTTCAACATGAGTTGTACAAGAAACTTATTTACTATATTTTGAGCATGCATATGAGTGCCCATACACAATGTTTTTTGAACTTCAGTTAACAAATATACTATTATCTTATGTCTTCATTGAGTTGACTCTATCCTTTTAAAGAACTGAAAAGTTGAGAAAGCTAAACCTGTCTGAGTCCGAAAAGATCGAATGAGTATTTGAGTGATTCCACTCTTAAGTTATGAGAATATAAATGATTTTGGGAGTAGTATTGCGCACCGATGTGAGTAATTATAATAACAATTCGGATTCATAAACTACGTAGCCAACATAGAATAGGATCGTACCAAACTAGTATGACGCCTCATATGTCACTAAGATGGCCAATTCGTTTATGCATTGAAATAGGGCCTTTACTTATACTACATTATTTTTATTGCTGAGTTATTTTGAGTTAAGTCTTAAGCATCCTATCCCGAGTTTCTATTTTAACTATTCTACATACTGTACATTTCATGTACTGATACCTTTTGGCACTGCATCATTTTATAATGCAAATTCAGGTACTCAAGACAACCAACGTTTAATAAGACATCTTCCCATCAGTAATTGGTGAGACCTTCTTACTTTCAAAGGGCTCTAGTTAGTTAGTTCAGTTTGTTTAGTTTATAGTCAGGTAATAGCGGGTCTTATTTTGACACCTATCTTTACTATAATAGGAGTTTCATAGACAACGTTAGTGAGTTGGTTCAGTTTGTGTTCATTCAAATATTTTAAGCATTATTACTATTTGTATCTGTAAGGACCCGAACTTTTGAAGACCTTAACATTGCTCAAAATTGAATTCAAACGGTTTTGAGCTAGAGTGTGCTTTCCCTGGACCCTTCACAAGGGGCCACCAGTCGTGAAAGGGCCCATGAAGGGACCCTTGGATGGTTTCCTACAAAGTTTTCCAAGGTGTGCCTTTACGGCACACTTCACGACTTGTGGACCTCACCATGATTTGTGGAGTGGTCTATGAAGGTACACTTGACCCTTTTTAAGGATTGTCTTGGCTACTGTGAAGGTTCCCAAACAATGTGCTCACCATGGACAACACCACGGCTCGTGGTGAGCACTATAGACCGTGGAGGTGCTCATCGAGGGATCCTTCACCAAATTTTACCTTAGAAATCACTATCTCGATAATGTGGCACCCACAGACACCTTCACGGTCTGTTAACCCTTTTGTGAAGGTGGCCAATTCTTTTTTTATTCTGTTTTATTAAGGGCTCTTTGGTAATTTGGTTCACTTCCAAGATCTTTTATGACTTTTATACTATACTTTGTGTTACACCGGATAAAACTATCAAAATACCCCTAGATGAGATATGTTTGTATAACGTATCTTTTCAAAACCTTTTGGTAAATTCGAGGCTAGAATCACGATCAACACAAAAAATTATGTGAAAAAATGGTGTTGGTTGAATTTTAAAGCAATCAGATCAAAAGATATTTTTTTGGAGCGAAAAATGCAATTCTTAGAAAAGTCTGTAAAAGTTCGTCTCGCAAACTTGTCGCAGACTTTCAATTTGCGCATGTTCGTTATAAGTCCATGTCGCGGACTTGTCGTGGACTTACACTTAGTGGTGATTTCAGTATTTTCTATGAGATTAGAAAACTGATCGAAATTTTTTTGATGAAAATTGCACTAAAAGTGTTCAAGTCCGCGTTCCGTAGTACAAAGATTTCATTTTTTTAAGGGGTATTCCAGAATTTTCCCCATCCTTCTTAAACTCAAAGCACGACCAATATAGGTTGTTTTAAGCCTGAAAAGGGTTTTCAAACCTATCCCAAAGTCCGTATACGCTAAAATCGAAGTTAGGGCTAAGGAGAGAAGGAGAAAAGCGAGAGATTCAACGAGTGAAGCACAAACCTTTGTCCATCGATCATCAAACCTCAACCCAAGTATGTAAGGCTATGTAAAGTGCTGGACTGAGTTCGTCCACACACCCTTTTCTTCTATTCGAGTCAGTATGATGAATGACAATTGAGTAATCAAAACCTTATGATCTTAATTTTCAAGTTTCTTGTATTTACTTTGATTGTTTATTAGCATATAAGAATAAATTATGCATTGCATTGACATTATATGAAATTGAAATACTAGTCTTCTACTTGACAACATGAGCCCTAAATTACATTATCCCATAAAAATCTTGCATTGTATATTGACTGAATTGAGAACCATGAGTCTAACTAGTAAGTTGAGTAAATTGAATATGAAGAGTACATGTTCTTATTTTTACATATGCATGTGATGAGTATCTAATATACATTATATGTAGATCATGATTGACATGAGATTAACTGACTGTTTAAGTTAGAGTCTTAAATTGTATTGCATGAATGATGATCCTGAATTTTTAAGTTATTGCATAATCGAGTTGAGTTGTTTGAGATGAGTCAAAGAGATGAGTTTGAGATGACTTACATGAGCATATTTTAGTCTTGAAAGGAGTATTGAGCATTAAGTTGGATAAGAGGATAACACCCTAGAACTACGTTATCAGCGTAGGATAGTCGTGTAGTTAAATCTAATGACTTATGCCCCCAATAATGGACTTTTTCTTTGGATTCGAGAGAGAGGAGGAGTTTGATATCCTTTACCTTGGCAAGTTTAGGAAGGACGTGACAACAACGTCGACATCGTTGTGCGTCACCAAACTCATGGTGGTGGAATTTATGTCGGTTAAAGAAACTTCCAAGCATCACTTGATTTAGCATATTATGTTTTAATTTGAGCAGCATAAGTATTGAGTCTATTATCAAACATGATTTCAAATCTTAAATTTGGATTTTCTGTTAAATTGAGTCATGAGCTAATGAGTTGAGTTCTGAGATGAGTTGAGCTTTACTTGTTTACTTTAGCCATTCTTACCAGTATATTCCATGTACTGACTCCCATTTGAGCCTGCATCTTTAATGATGCAGATACAGGTAATAGAGGACTTCAGTAGATTCACTTTTGAGGTTCAGTTTCCATGCCTTCGGAGTTGGTGAGCGCTCCTTACCTTCGAAGGAGCCCTTGTTACTTTCATTGAGTATTCTTATTTCTTGAGTTGGGTAGCATGGCTTGTCATGATACCATCTAGGTTGCTAGATAGAGACTTCATAGAAATTGAGTAGAGGATCATCGATGTTTATTTATTTCCGAACTTGATTATTGGAACCTATATTTTATAAGAGTTATTATTTCATTTGAATGTATTTTATTTGAGTATTTTCTCCCATTCTCGAATAAGATGTGACGATGAGGCCAAATGGTTCTCTTGGGAAATCAATAATGGTTCTTTAAGTGTTGGTCACACCAAGGGTACCCTCCCGGGGCGTGGCACATTGACCCCCAAATCAGCCCATACACTATTCCTTACACTCATTTCAAGCTAAACACTTAATCTATTCCATTTACTCCTAAGAATTTCTCTCCAAGTCACTCTTTCAAAAAATTCAAATAAGGGTTCTTGTGGGCTGCCAAGATGTTTAATCTATATCAAACTCTTTCATTTCATCAAGGTATGTGTGTATTCATTCATGATTTCCTTCCAATCATGAAGCCCCAAAATCTATTTCTCTTATTTCATGATTTCTACGTATGATTTGTAAGTGGATTTTGTGATTTTACTTCCAATTGAAGAAATTAGGTTATGAGTTGATTTCAATTGATGATTTTAATATGATTTAAGTCTTATTATATCAATTTACATAGATTTTATGAGATCTGAATTTTCATGCCCCTTTTAATTATAAATTTATGCTTGGATAATTTCAAGTATGATTCAAATATTGATTTTTTTATAGATTAAGTATGATTTCATCTTATTATCATATTTGAAGTATGAATTTCATGTAACCATGCTTTATTCTCACTTCTTATAATTATGATCATGCATGAACTAGGCTTCTACATAGGAATTTGATTATGAACATGAATGTATTTATAATGTGAGCATAAATTGAGTATGGATCTATGATTATGAGCTTGAATTGATCTTGAATTGAACGATATGAACATGAATTGAGCATAAACCTACGAATATGAGTATGATATAAGTTTAATAATAATGTGGCATAATTTGATAGTAGTATAGTATGACTTATATATGAACATGAAATAACATAAATGTGATTGTGATGTGACTTCAAGTATGAGTGTAATACACTATTATGTACAAGTATGAATAAGTCATTCCTATGCATGTAAGATGATTGAATTATGAATTTTGGTTCCTAAGTTCCTATATGCATGATGATAAATTGATGATAGATTATGATAATCCTTTGTAATATGAGTCTCTGAAATGGGCAAGGCCCGTAAGGTGATTCAAGCGCAAGTCTTCGAAATAGGCAATTCCTGGAAGATAATTTAAGTGCATGTCTCCAAAATCGACAAGATCCGTAAAGTGATTCACATGTAAGTCTTCAAAATAGGTAAGACCCGTAAGGTGATTCAAGTGTAAATCTCCGAAATGGGAAAGGCATGTAAGGTGACCCACATGTAATTATCCAAAATGGGCGAGGCCCGTAAGATATACTAGTGAACTCTATGAAATGGGCAAGGCTTGTAAGGAAGAAATTGCACCAAGGATCTTCATAATGGTTTGTATGATCTCAAGTGTTGATTATGTATGTATCTGCACTTATGTTTATGTAATATAATATTCATGCATCATGATTTTAAGGCATCTTGATACAATATTCTTTCCTACATACTCTTTTCCATATATACATGTGCCCTTGTCATTTAACGTTGAAATGCAGGTTACATGCTCATATGCATTGCATACCCACATAATTAGTACATTCAAATGTACTATGTATACTTTTTACCTGCATGATTTAATCATGTCGGGATCAGAGACTTTCCCCATCCACTTCTTCACGACTAGATTCGATTATGGAAGTTTGCTTGTGGTGAGTCCTTTATTCCAAGAACAATACCCTCCTTCTATCTACCTATGTTATGTTATGGTCATTTATAACACTTTATGCTGATGGTGAGTCCGGGACATGTCTTGGCCTCCGTTACATTATGGATAGAGGCATTATTGAACATTATGTTATGTACAAATCATGCTATGCTATGTACCTATAGAGGTTATCCCCAAGTCCTTACTCCATGTTTTGTTATTATTTATGATGCATGGCAAGATGATGAAAGTCCTAAGTCCCTATCTCCTATAAAGTGCATCCCATGCTTCCTTCCTTTAGACTTACTTGTTGAAGTTGTGTGATGATAATTCCATACCCCTATGATGATGTTTGTTCCTCTCTCACTCATCCATGATGTGCTTAAATATGCTACGAGGCTTGTTTGGGGACTTTTGGGTTCCCATTTGCCATGTTATACCTAGGTCATAAGCTTAGGTTGTGACAATATCAATAGATATTTTCAGGCTTTGTATAAAACATGATTGAGTGAGTCACCTTATAAGGCTTCTACATGCATGTTAAATTCTTCAACTGAGTGAATTAGTCAAGCCAAGGATCTGGTTGGGACCAATAATGATTTTCAAGTACCGACCACAACCAGGATGTAGGCTTAAAGCGTGACATCCATTCCTTTCAGACTTAGATATATTTAGACATTATTTTATTATGTTTTTCTGGGGTTATATTCACTCATTTTAGATAATTAATAGAGAGTTTTGGTACAATGACTTTCAAATTAATTTTAAGGGACTATTTTTCGTACTGCTTTAGATTGTTTTGTTGAGTTTATGAAAACTTAATATTTGACCTATTAATTTAACTTGTTTCCACTTCTTGGATGTCTATCTTGTATTAATTGCCTTAGTTGGACTTTAGTAATGATTCTCTGACCGAAGGATTAACGTGAGTGTCAATCACGGTGGATCAGGATCCTGACATATAACTATGTCTATCTGTTATCTATGTATATAAATGAATTTTAATTGTCATTAATGAAATATTTTCTAAATTATAATTTAAAATTTGTTTTACAATACAAATAGATAATCTTTTAAGAAATTATTACGAACAATCTTTATTTTTATTAATTATTTTTTATTTTTATCAAAATATGATTATAAGATTATCACATTATATATTTTG
>JAABOM020061236.1:0-11176 GCA_011800125.2 Solanum clarkiae
AGTATGGTTGTTTTAGCATGTTTTGAGCTCTAAATCTTAGATATAATGTTGGATTTGATGAGGGGTTTTGATGTGAATATCTTGGGGGTATTGCAAGGTTTTGATTGATGGTTTTACTTTGAATTTTTTTGTATTATTTCATCTCTAAATTGCATGGTCTTTTACCCCCCATTACACACTCCCAAGGTGTTTGATAAAATATCCGGCTAGTGTTTCTTGAGGAATTGAAGGTCCAAAGCATGAGATATGATATGAGTGATGTTATGATGATAAGATGAGCTTATATATATGATAAATCCTATATAAAGTGTAGAACCCGACCATGCCCAATCTAAGGGGTCTAGCGGCTGGATAACCTAGATGAGTGTTAGTACTCATCAACCTAAGTGATGGGGTGGCAACATCACTAACCTAGATGGGGGTTAGTACTCATCAACCTAGATGAGGGTTAGTACTCATCCACCAGGGTGATGGGGTGGCATCATCATCAACCTAGATAAGGGTTGATACTCATCCACCTAAGTGATGGGGTAGCAACATCACTAACCTACCAAAGGATTCATACTTAGGAAATCTAGCTTGGTCTCTTCTACACATATGATATTCTATATGAGCGTAGGTTACTAAAGTATGCTTTACTTATGCATTAATCATACATGTCATATTGCTATATCATACTTGTTGCCTATTGTAATGCATATTGATTGTGAAGCTTATCTCTTGTTACATTGCATCCGACAAACTTAGTACATTCAAACGTACTAACGCATACTCTTTCCTACATGAGATAAACATGTAGGAATCGATCCCCAAGTTGATCCTCCTCCTCCTCCACGTTGTTAGACGATGCTATTCCAAGCTTGTTGGTGAGTCCTCCATTTCGGGGACCTTGATTTATGTTTTCCTCTTATTTATATATTGATACACTTTCTTATGTTCTATTTAACTATGAGGGTGAGCCCGGTTACTTTGTCTTGGCCCCCGCTCTATTTATGTATTTAGAGGTGTTTGTTGGACAAGTTGTTTATTTATGATATGAGTCATGACTCTTTGTCTTGAAATGTTGTTGTTTGGGCAATTTTTCCCTTAGCCCCAATGCCCCGTCCTATTCTATATGTCTTTTATATGCTTCCGCGACCAAGGATGTGTAATGACATATTAAGAGGCTTGTTTGGGGTTCCTTCGGTTTACCCATTCATCGTGTCACGTCTAGGCCCTAGGCTTGGGTCGTGACATATTCACTAGAGCTAGTTGCTGGCCCAAAGACAAGTTATTAAAATGAGTTGTCATCATGTTCTGCATTACTGACACTTCTGATTGCTGGGCAGTCATTGTATCTACCTCCAACATGCCTGCTTGTTTCGGAATAGCTGGTCTATTATATCCCCTATTCCAGTAAGGATTTCCTTGTGCAATGCGGTTTAGTACAATATACAATTCATCATATGTCTTCTCAAGGGCCTGTCCACCTACAGTAGAATCAAGAAGAATCTTAGTGTTGGGTTCCAATCCTTCAATAAAGGCATGGAACACCTCATTAGCCTATCTATGATGGGGACAGTTAGTGAGGAGAGTTTTGAACCTGTCTTAGGCTTGGTACAAGTTCTCTCCTGGATTTTGTCTAAAACTCAAAACGTCACTCCTCAGCTTGGCTATTTTTTCGGATGAAAAAAATCTTTTCAGGAACTTTCTGGACAGCTTATCACATGAAGTGATTGATTTGGGTGGCTCAATTTGTAGCCACCTCTTTGCCTTCCCGCTAGTGAAATGGGAAACAGAGTCATTCTCACATAATCTCTATTCACTCCTATGAGGATGAAGGTGTCAGCAATCTCCAAGAAGTTCTGGAGATGAACTTGTGGGTCCTTATGTAGCAGCCTAGTAAACTGTTCGATGGAATGTAACAATTGAACCATGTTTTGCTTGAGCTCCCAACATCCACCAAGCTCTGGCTTTTGAAAATAGCTTGTCATATTAGTAGTGCGTAGGATTACCATATCTCCAAATGGCCTACATACAGCCACTGGTGCAGGATTCTGTTCAACCATCTCTTCTGTTACAGGTTCAACCTCTTCTTTGTTATCCTCTTGCTATTCCTGGTTAATTATATCTATCAGCGAAATGGAGTATAAGACACCTTCCCTTCTTCCACTTTGTTGAGAGCAAGAGTTTGGTTCCTTCAGTATAGCCAACTGACTACCTGCAAACAAAGCACAACTAAGATCATAGGATCTCTAAAAAAACTAGACTAATTTCTAATTTTAAGTCCCCAAAATGGTGCCAAAAACTTGTTGCTTCCCAAGCACACGCAAGTGTACATGGTCAACTCAAGTAATAAAGTGGCTTTAATTAAGAATCGGATGCCGAATCCAAAGGACTTAAATTAGATTGCAATTATAAATCAAAGGTGGTTATGTTAACTGTGTTTTCTTGGGAAATGATGAAAAGTGATAGTTAAAACTAAAATAACTAATTAAGACTACTATTATCAAAGGATCTTGAGGAAAATGTCAACATAAGCAAGAGTCGATTACTTTAACCATTTTGATGCATATCCTAGGCTTAAATACTCCCCTTTATGTCAGGGTTTCCAATTATGGATTCACAAAGTTGAAAATACCTAAGTAGGTTTGCACGTCTATACCGGCCTACCCTTATTAACAGCCTAACTTATCGTTGAGCAGGGATAGGTATGATTAATGAGAATGCTTTAATGTTATCTTCTTGTATATGAATCAAACTAGGTGTATTGGTAGTTGTCATAGGTCTCCCATACATGAATTAACCTAGTTTCCTAGATGAACAAGCTCCCTATACCTCTACGTTCTAGTCACTCCAACATCTCTCGAATTCAGAATGAACAACAGGTTTACCCTATGGTTGGCCAGACTATGAACCATGGATAAAATAGATATAGGAATAATTAAGTGAAAATCCATTCACAAATTGTAAATATCAAGAACTAAGACATTGTCTATAGCTACAATCCCAGAATATGGGAAGATTAGTCAATCATAATTGTTCCAAAACACATAAAAATCCTAAGCAACATTCAAGAATGGAAATTGAAGAAGAAAAAACAACCAATGTAACCATAGAATAGAGTCCTCAGTCATATCTCCTTGTTCCCTCTATAACCAAATACTAAAAATAATGTTCTAAAACTGAATTTAAACTTAAAAATCTCATTTCTGGATTTTTCCCTCGCATCTTCAAAGTTCGCGATGCAGATAATGCTTCAAATAGTGTATTTATGCATTTTATACTTACTGGGCCAATTTTTCTATTTATTTTGCAAGTCCACAACATGGACTATCGCCATTTTCATGTTTCACGCCTTTTTTTCCATCTTTTCAGCTTGCATAGCTTTCTCAGGTCTGCGACACCGACACAGGTACTTTTATTGTGTTAACTGATTTCTTCACTTCATTCTGCGGTTGTGTCCTTACTCAATCCTTGGATGTGAACCCAGACATATATAATTTGCTCACAAACCTGCAAAAATACAACCCATAAGAGCTCTCGGCCCAATGTTAGCAAAATAAGCTGAATTACAGTAAACACACTTAAACTTTATGGATTTATCCTCTGACTAGGCTCTATACATGAGTAATTTTGGCTAATTTGGCATATAAGTGCACCTAATATCACCTACATAAACCTTCAAGCCCTAATTCCCTTATTTGGTCTCTCATTCTTCACTCTCTAAAATTCTAAGGCTAGAAAGGGCTCTCAAAAATAAGGCAAGGGACGAAGTAGGGTTTCTACATTCTTCCTCTAAGGCTTCAATTTTATTTTTCTCTTGTTTCCCCAAGGTATGTGAGTTTATTTATAGGTACCCTTCCACCCACAAAGTTTTTCATTGAGTATTTTATCTTTTTTTTAAGTTTCTTAAGTTAATGTGCATGATTATGATGATTTCATGATAACTATGTTATTGAATGCTACTTATGATGTTCTAGCGCTATTTTGCTAAGTATATATACATGTTTGACTAATGATGATGATTCCATGATAGGTTTTGATGTTGATAAGGTTGAGAGTTTTTGAAGTTCCTTAAAAGAGAAATTTCCTTATATCTTATATGGTTCATGATTGTTTTATTTAAAAAGCCTAGTCCACCTAGTTTTCAAGTAAAGCTTTCTATAATTTATGATTATGATTAGGGCATTAAATAAGAGCTTTAAAGTTAAGTTTGTCAAAGATATATCTATGATGATAATTGCCCTTAAATTGTTAAGATAGGTCCCTAAGATGAAGAAACAATCCTCACTTAGTGGCTCCTAAATTTTAAGCTACTCTTATTGATTGCAATTTATGATTCTAAACTATGTTTTAAAGATTTCATGGGATGACCTAGCACTGAGAGGACTTGAGATTGGGACTCATTCTATTAGTTGAGTCATAAACCCTTAAAGCTAAATCTCAATGTCCCTAACTATGTGGCATCATAGGAGCCTTATAGGCTAGGCTAGTGGATCCACGTAGGTCCAAATGTTATAAAAGATGAAATTGCAAAAAGTTACTAAGTTTTGGATGTATACCTTGGCAAATAGATTCCCCTTTTCCTAATGTAAGGAGTGCATTGTCATTTTCCCAATCGAAGAAGTTCATTGGATTCCATGTAGTAGTTCACATGCTCTTATTGTTGGTTATGGTCAATTCCCACAAGCTTTATGATCTCATGTTAAATGTTTTTGCATATTCTCTCTTATCATTGTATCATATTCATCTTGAGTCATATTCCTTGTGCATGCCTAAGCTTGCCTTATGTATCTTTTATCTAATATATACTCATACGTTATAATTGAGAATGACAGCACTACAATTTCATACATGCATTGCATCTCACATATATAGTATATTGAAGCGTACTAATTGATGTGCTGCCAAAATACAATACTGTTGATGCTCAAAACTTGGAATTTTGTGTGTTCTCAATGTGATGTTAGTTAGTTTTATGTGTTTTTTGTGTTTATATTTGCAGGATTACAGGTTGGCCATGATCTTTTGGGAAAATTTCAGAAGTTGTTGGTTTTTGTTGTTATACGAGATCCTCTACGGGTCATAGATCATTCTACGGGCCGTAGAAGTTTCATGAAAATTTCTAGTGAGGGACTATTTTCTAAAGTTTATACTACAAACATGCAGATGAGCCACAAAGAGGTTTATAAGTCATAGGAGATGGTTTGCTCCCTAAGGATCAAAGGCTTGGACTTTCAGGAATTTCATTAGACGAAATAACCTTTATCGGTCGTAAATCACTTTACGAGCCGTAAAGGGGTATCGTAGAGTTGAAGAAGTCCAAATTTCAGCAGTTGAGTAAGAGACCCCGATTACGGGCCGTAGAAGTTAATATGGGCCATAAAGACCTTTCGTATGACATGCCGACCAGTTCTCTTATTTTGTTTAGGACTTGAATTTTAGTTATTATAAATAATTTTTTAAGGTTATTTTTAATAAGTTGTTTTGGCCTCGTACTCGGAGAACTCAGTATTTTTTAGAGAGAAAATTGTAAGATCATATTGGAGAGTGTTTGAGAACAGTTGTGATTTAATTTTACTTTGAAGCTTGTGATTCTTATTGAAGTTGGATTGCTTGTTCTTAATTCTATCGTGTAAGTGTTCAATTATGTCTTCTCAGTTCATAATTCCTGCATCTATATATAGCATCAGTAGCTAAATTCACAACTAGAGTTGTGGGAACCATGAAGAACTAACAAAGTAAAATTGGATAGTTCATAATTCTTCGAAGGTGTGTATGCACGTATTAATTAACTCTCTTCATTTTGCATGTTTTCTAATGGTGGCCAACATTGGAACCCGTCTAGTGTTACTGACTGGACCAAGCTAGTAATGAATAGGAAAAAAAATTAATTAACAAGATTTGATTGATGTGTTCTCGTCTAATCAACCAAACTGGGCCGAGGGGAGGTTGTATTGGGAATAATAGGTAATGGTTAGTAATGCCCACTATGGAGATGGGCCAAGTCGCATAGTGAAATTCACCTCTCACCTTTGACCAAAGGGCTTGGTGAACATAAACTACCATCCTGCATGCTATACACTAGAAAAGAATTAGGTTATCTGATGATACTAAGTTGGGGAATCGTAGGGAACACAATATCTTAGTTTCTCTACATTATTGACTTCTCTCTCGTGATACTTAGTTTAGTTTTATTTCTCATTGATTATTGCAAACCCTCCCCCCTACCTTAGGGAAGTAAGTTGGTTAACTATTCATATTGCATATTGGTGAATTCTCTTGAGTCTACGTATTCCCTGTGGGTTTGATCCTAACCTTAGTTTAGGTTATATATCTTGACAATGACCAGTTTATCCTCTAAAAAGTGGTATAGCTTAGGTGACATCAAGATTTTGGCACTGTTGCGGGGGAATACGGTTAGAATTAGTGATTCATTAATAATTCGAGTGTTAATCTTTAGTTCTCTTATATTACTTTTGTTTGTTATTTTTGTTCTTTTTCAGGGCACAGGTGTAGTGTATGCCAAATACTAGGAGTCAAGGCAATCCCTTAACTCCATTTGATCTAGAGATCCATAGAACATTAAGAAGAATGGCCCAAGACAATGCCAACAACGTGGCCAATGCAACTCTGAATAGGAATAATAATAATGAGAATGCTAAAAATGAGAGCCCACCTCCTTTTGGGGACATTGCTCCACCGCCTTAGGATGTCAACGCCAATGCTTACTAGTGGAATTAGTACAAGCTGAATCCTATGGCTATGGAGGTGAATGGAGCTATTATGTTTCCACCACTACCGGCACACACAAAGTTTGCAATCTCTAGTGGGTTACTTCAGATGCAGCAGAACCATGGCTATTTACGTGCTTATTGTTGAAGGATCCTCATAGCCACCTACATAATGTTATAATCATCTGTAAGAGTGTGATGGGGACACAAAATCTATCTATGGATGTTGTGGGACTTCATGTCTTCCTATTGTCTCTTACGGGTAATGCAGCATTATGGCTACCTGAGCTCCCGCATGGTTCGATCACTAGTTAGGTAGACTTGCAGAGGGCCTCCGTAGTACTACCTTAATCCAAAGAAGCTCAAGATTGAAGACCAGATCAACAACTTTGTGAAATTTCCTAGTGATTCAATCCTTGCAACATACGAGTAGTTTAATGGATGCTTGAAGAGTGCATCAGATCATAAAATTATGGAGAAGGTCCTAGTGGAATGTTTCTATCAAGCTCTAGATGCAAATAGTCAAGTATGTGCTGATACCCTCTTTGGAGGTTTATTCGTAGACCAACCATTCATAAAAATTGTTGAGCAGCTGGATATGATGGCAAAGGCGAACCACATTTGGGAGCCCATGAATAGGCATCCAGCAAACCGTGCAGGTACTTCTAATATGAGCTCTGACTATACAAAAATAAATGCAGAAATCCTTAGTATGCTTGCTCAAAATAGAGCCAATCTAGAAATGCTAATGAAGCAAACACAAGAGTTAACCAAGCCAGAGGACATTCAGGAAAGCGACCACACCAAGTATGGGGGCTCGTAGGGATGGCAATAGGGGTAGTCGCTATATTCCCCCCCCCCTAATTGTGATGTAGGGAGTAGGAACCAAAGAATTGAGTAGATGCTTGACCAATTGTTAAACAGGGCTAACACAAAAAATGAGACTTTGCAAGAGATTAAGTTTAACATTACCAATATAAACTATAAAGTTGAGCAATACTATGTTGCAATTAAAGAGCTTAATCGATAGCTCGAATATGTGTCAGCCTAACTAAGCCAGATTCAAAGAGGCATGATGACTAGCACGATAGCTCTAGACCTAAAGGGTACAAAGGAAGCACAAGAGGTTGAGGAAGTCTAAGTACTCAAGCCATCTATATCGTGCTGTAATAATAAATCAAGCGCTGCTTAGGAGGCAAACCAAGGAACTTTGGAGCTTAGGTGCCGAGGTATGATTTTTGACCCCTTATTTGTTAGTTTGTTTTGATTTTGTGAGTTGGGGAAAATGCACATCTTTTTTGATGGGGTATGGGGAGTTGTGGGCCTCAATGAAGTCTGAGTAGCTTGAGTCCATAACTACCCCAATTTTTGATCCCAGGATTTTCTTTTCCTGTGTTCTTTTCCCCGTGGGTATTTAATTTTCTACTGAACCGGCACGTTTAGGATGTTTAGATAATATATGTAGCATATAGTAACAATACTTGGGACATATAGCATGTTTTTGTGTTTTGTTTGAAAAATGATACCCACCAAAATTTTGGTTAGTAGTTAGATAGCAACCATGCATGTTTAGGTATGCGACAGTGTTTGTTCTGTTAAATGATCTGAGAGTCTTTTGTCGATAATGTATGCAGTGCCATGTAAGTGTGAGCTTAATTTGCTAGATTCATGTATTTTGTGCTAATTCAGAACTTGCCCTGTTACTCTAAGTTAGATTGTAGGTTAATTGGATTAGGAAAGGATCTTAGGCCATTATTCTTTAATAGTCCACTTAGCCTAAAGTGACTAACCAAAACTGTGATATAACCCATTGTTCCTAATATTTGAGCCTAACATGTACCCATTCTTTGAAAACACCTAATTAACCTAGCCTTCTTAGTTGTAAAATCCTAAAATTGTCCTTGGTCCTTCCTTGAACATTGTACACCTTGACTGAGGAAAAAAGCCTAAGTTGAAGGTTGCTACCAAAAGTGACCCTGGTACTAAGGACGGATATTGTGCACCTCAACATAGGCTTAAAGCCAAGGTGGCTGGTGTAAGGGGAAAACAAAAATAAGGGGGAGATAGTGACACAGATAAAAATGGAAAATTATGTACTGTGTGTAAGAAAAATAACTGATGCCTTAGTTGTAAGCTAAAAAGCAAAATGAAGTATACAAACAGGGCAAAAAGCTGAAAAATAAAAAGAAAGTACCTAAAAAAGCTTGAAATAGGAAAAAGAGAGTATAAGGTGAAAATAACAGAGTTGGAAGGGAAAAAGTGTAGAAAAACACAGTTTCAATGAGGGCCTTTGGTCATTATTTTCCCATAATATCATACCAAAGCCCATTGAGCCTACGTTACATGCCTAGAAAGTCCTGAAGTGATCCTAGTCCAGTTAGTTGAAGGTCTGAGTTATAAGTATAGGGGCAAGCGTATGGTATTAGACATTATGCATGAATATCTATTGTGAGAGTGAGTGATTTTGCATAGTGCTAAGGTTAAGCATGAAAATATCATTGAGTGTCAAATATGGGACATCTTTCTGCGAGGACACTTGCATTGCATTGTGAATGCAAGACTTGTACATATATTCTAGATTGTTAATAATACCTCGCTTATCATAATTGTGTTATCACATGCACCAGGTTTTATTGGTTTGCTAGATAGCTATCTGGTCCTGTTTTGAGAAGTTGGTGTGGGTGTCTAAGTCTAAGGTTTATGAGATGTATGCCGTTGAGTTAAGATTTGTGTGTTACTAATATGCTGTCAAAATACAACACATTTGATGCTTAAAACCTAGGATTTTGTGTGTTCTCAATGCAACATTTATGATTTTTATATGTTTTTGGTGTTTAGTTTGTAGGAAGGCAAGTTAGCATGATTTTTGGGGCAAAAGTGCAGACTTTATAGTTTTTAAAGGTTTTCAGGATCTCCTATGAGTCCTAAAGGATTCTACGAGTCATAGAGTGAGTTTTGTGGAGATTTCCAGTGAAGTTTGAAGATTTGAAGTTCATCCAGACGAGACCTCTATACAAATCGTAGGTCACGCTACAAGTCATATAAAGAGGTTTCGTGAAGCATTCCAGAGAAGGACCAGGTGATGCAGGTGAAGTCTATTAGATTTCAATATGAATCATTAATTAGTCTATGACTCATAAAGTTGATTAATAAAAGTGAAGACCAAGATTTAAGATGCTGAATACGAGACCCCGATTACGACTTGGAACTCGACTTACAAGTCATAACTGCATGTCATAGAAAATCGCCGACCAATTTTTCTATTTTTTAAGTACTTATTTATAAATACTATAAATAGTAATTTTTAGGTTATTATTCAGAGAGTACAATAGAGAGGACATCATTAGAGAGTATTTGTAGGGTTTTGCATCTGGAGACAGAATACTAGAGAGGAGAATACACTTGTGGATTCATTGTATCTTTCAATCTTGTGATTCTCAATACAATTTGGGTTTTCTTGTTTTTCAATCCAATTGGGAAGTGATTAATTATGTTTCTCAATTCATTATTTCTTCATCTACCCATAGCATGAGTAGCTAAATCCACAACTTGGGGTTGTGGATACCATGAAGATCTAACCAAATAAACCTGAATAATTTACAATTCTTAGAATGGGTATTTATATGTACTAATCAATTTTTTTTGTTTTTCATGTTTTCTAGTGGTTAACTTGCATAGTATTACCTTACCAATCTAGGTGGTAATGAATAGGAAAAGAAATTGGTAACAGGATTCGATGATGTGTTCTCGTCTAATCAATCGAACTAGATCAAGGGGAGGTTAACTAGGACAATAGGTAATGGTTAGTATTTCACACTATGGAGATGGGCCAAGTCACATAGTGAAATTGGCCTCTCACCTTTGACCAAAGGGCTTGGTGAACTTAAATTACCATACTGCATGTTATACTCTAGTCGATAATTAGGTTATCCAGGGATATTGAGTTGGTGAATCATGGGGGAATACAATTGTCAAGTTGCTCTCATGTTATTGATTGTTTTTATTTTAGTTAGTTTAGTTTAATATCTTATCAATCATTGCAAATCCCCCTTTTGGAGAATTGAGTTAGTTAATACTTGAATTGTTTATTAGTGAATCAATTTGGAAGACTCCGTATTCTCTGTGGGATTCAACCCTAACCTTGGTTAGATTTTATAATTGATAATGACCGCTTTATCATCCAAAAGAGAGGTGTAATTTAGGTGTGATCAAAGATTTTTATGGTGTCGTTGCTGGGGAATACGGCTAGACTTTGATTGAATTCAGTTGTAATTGTAATTCGAGTGTAAATTTATTAGTTCCCTTGTATTTTACTTTTATTTTATTTTTGTTTTTGTTTCTTTGCAGGGTATACTAGGTAGTATATGCCCAACACTAGGAGTCAAAACAATCCCTTAACTCCACTTGATCCAGAGATCCAAATTTCACGACCCAAACCTAGTGCATAGACATGACACAAC
>JAABOM020061237.1:0-11175 GCA_011800125.2 Solanum clarkiae
AGCAAGTAGGTGACTCACCTGCTAGCTTCTAAGTCCTACAAGAACCTCAATTCTCTTAGTTCATATTAAGGTCGTAACCTCCTCAATTTGATACAAAACATGTATACACTCGACCCTCTTAAGCACTAGATGCACATATAGCCCATTAACACGAGATTCGAGCATTTTTGAAAATTAGCGCTAGTTCAACCAAACCATGTCATGTTTCATTTGAATTGTACTAGTAGTGTAAGGTGTGGGGTGTTATAATGTGGCTTCCATTAAGGTCCTTTGGAGGAATCAACAAGTTGAAAGTGCTACATGGGAGGCCGAAGCGGACATGCAAAAGCAATATCCTTATCTTTTCCATTCCACTCAAGCCTAAGGTATCAATCTAGTTCCCCTATACAGTTTCAAGTCTAAGATCAGCCCATGATATTTGTATACATTCATGTTTAAATTGACAAGTTCATGATAATTTTACACTTATGATGAGATTTTTGAAATGATGTCTAAGTGCATTGTTGCATCCTTATGTGGGATGAAATCTTCATATTTGTATCTCTCATATATGTTTCTTTGACATTCGGGGACGAATGTTTCCGAGGGAGAGATATTGTAACGACCCCAAAAAGTGCCTGAAAATGTGCCTCGGATGTACTCGAAATCATAATTTTCATATATTTCAAAATCCATGTGCGATATTGAAAATACAACTTCATATTATTGTTCAGGGGGTCAAATTGAGTGGACAATGGGTCTAACCCCGATTTAAGACCAAGCGATTAGCAATTTTGATTTTTCAAAAATGCAAATTCTAGTGAGGTTTCTGTGCCCCTGGAGGGATTGTTTTTTGTCCAGTTTTGACTTTGGTCCAAGACTTTTAAGTCTTGGGGCTAAGTGTTACCAAAAGTGAAAATATCTATACTTAACCATTTCTCACCCTCATATCTTTCTAAAAATACTTACTTAAACACTTAGCCAATATTTCATCTCCCAAATTCAAATCTCAAACTCATATGAATTTTAAGGTTCTCATTCAAGCTTCAAGTCTCCATCTCTAATTTTCATCAAGTTCATCTCCAAAGCTAAGGTATGTGGGATTTCTTTCATGGTTTTCTTTCACCCATGATACCCAAGCTTCTATTTACTCTAATTTTCATGATTTAAAGTTGATTTACTCATGGGTCTTAGGTATTATGAAATTCACTGCACACTATATTGGGGTTTATGAAATTGTGACTGTTTTACTATGTTTTGGACTATGAATCTTAGCTCTATTGTGAGATTTATTGAAAGGTTTTGATGTATATTTCTTGAGGGTGTTACCAAATATCTATTTATGGTTTTGTGTTGGATTTTATAACATGATTTCACTCTTGAATTGCATGGTTTTACACTAGCACTACACACCTGCCAAGTATTTGATAAAATATCCTTAGGAATTGAAGGTTCAATGCATATTTTATGATTTGAATGACTTTATGATAATAAAAAGAATGTATATATATGATGATGAAAGGAATGTATGTATATGATATTATCTCTATAGTGTTGGGGATGACCAAGCCTCACTCGGGAGGTTGTATGCCTGGGTAACCTTGTTGAGGGGTTTGTACCTCGATCGTGCTCGAGAGGTGGCAGGGCCATTCAACCTTGTTGGGGGTTTGTACCCATCAACTTGTTGGGGGGATTGTACTCCATCAACCTTATTGGGGGGTTTGTATTCCATTAACCTCATGAAGGGGTTTGTACCTCATGCGCCTCTCCAAAGAGGTGGTAGGCCTTGAACTATACTAAGAATGGTCACTCTTTACACATGCGTTAAGTTCTATATTAGCATGATTTTTACTTCAAGTATCATTCATACATACCATCTTGCTATTGTGCTATCTATTGAGTATTATTATGCATTTTACTTATGACGTCTATCTATTGTTGTATTACATCCTACATATGTAGTACATTCAAACGTACTTTGCTTATGATCTCTTGCTATGTACTAAGACTATCTTTCTTTTGTTTATATATTGACTATGAAGGGTGAGCCCGATTTCTTGTTGTGGCCCCTGCTCTTATCTAAGAGGTGTTGTTGGATATGTTATGTATCTACGCTATGAGCCTTGACTCTATTGTTCTTGATGTCTATTATATGAAGGTGTTCCCGTAGCCCTGGTTGTCCCAATTTATTATCTTTTGATGCTTGTTTTAATTGCTTGCGCGACCAAGGATGTGTAATGATATGCTATGAGGCTTGTTTGGGGTTCCTTCTAGTTCCCCATTCGCCGGTCACGTGTAGGTCCTAGGCTTGGCATACAACTTCTTCTCTCTTATGGTTTGTAAACCAAGTTCAAATGATCCACATGCTCCTGCTCACTTCAGGAATAAATGAGGATATCATCAATGAAGTCAACCACAAAGCTATCAAGGAATGTCTTGAACACCTAATTCATAAGATCCATAAACGCAACCAGTGCATTAGTTAGGTCAATCAATATCTCCACAAGCTCAAAGTGCCCATACCTTGTCCGAAAAGCCGTCTTGGGAATATCACATTCTCTAACGTTCAACTGATGATACTCGTTATGGAGATTGATCTTTAAAAGTGTGTAGACCCTTAAAGTTGTTCAAACAAGTCATTGATGCTAGGCAACAGGTACTTGTATTTAATGGTCACCTTATTCAACTGCCTATAATCATACACATCTGAAGGGATCCATCTTTCTTCCTTACAAATAACATTGGATCACTCCATGGAGATATACTTGGCCAAATAAGACCCTTCTCTAACAAATGTTTCAACTGATCCTTCAACTCTTTCAACTCAGCTGATGCCATATGAAAGGGAGGAATGGAGATAGGTTGAATATTCAGAAGATCTATGCGAAAGTCTACTTCCGTTTTAGGAGGAATATCGGGCAAGTCTTCGGGGAACACATTCGTAAACTTATTCACCATCAGAATTGACTCAAGAATAGGTAATCAGACTTCATATCCTTGACCTTCATAATATGATAATTGCACCCCTTATAGATCATCTTCCAAGCCTTGAGGTAGGAATAAACTGACCTTTTATAGCGGAGTCACTCCCCTTCCATCCAAGAACGGGCTCACCGGGAGGTTGGAACTTGACCTTCTGGATCCTAGAATCTATAGTGGCATATGATGCACGCAATCCATCTATCCTAAGAATCACATCTAAATCATATATTTTGAGTTCCACAAGAGCACACGGGAAAACATTATGTAACATAGAAACAAGACAACCACGATAGCCCCTATGTGCAGCCACAAATTCACCCACGGGGTATAAACTGAGAAAGGAGGCCTCATAATTTTCGAACTCAAAACCAAACTTAACAGCCAATAGAAGAGTCATAAAAGACAAGTTTGCACCCAGATCAAGCAAAGGATAAGTATCAAAATCAAAGACTTTTAACGTAACGGTCATAACATCTGGAGCCTCCTCAATTTCCTGACGTGCATGAAGAGCATAATACCTGTTGTTCCTTGGGATAACATCTTGTGGAACTCCTTGTTGGCCTTGTCGACCCTGACCCGCTTGACCTTGACCTCTATGAACATTCTTAGGACAGTTAACAACCTTGTGGTTTTTATCACTACACCCAAAGCAAGCACCCAAATTCTTCCAACAAGCATCTGTGTGGGGCTTCCCACACTTGTCACATGGAGGATACTGTCACAACCCAAGCCCAAGGCCTAGATTTTACACAGCGAATGGGGAACCCGAAGGGATCCCAAACAAGCCTTTTAACATATCATTGCACATCATTGGACATGTAAGAATTTAAACAACATAACTAGATTAGAATCAAGGGCAAAGGGGCTAAAGGGAAACTTTTATAACATAAATATCAAAACAATAGAGTCAAGTCTCAATACATAACATGTCCAGCAACACCTCTAAAACTTAGATAGGAACGAGCCAAGAAAAGCAACCGGGCTCACCCTCATCATCAATACATACATAAAAGAAAGATAGTCTTAGTATATGACATTAGATCATAGACATTGTCCCCGGAATGGAGGACTTACCAACTAGCTTGAGAGAAATCGGACTAGCCACGTAGAGGAAGATGCTCAAGTGGGGCTCCGGTTCCTACATGGTGACATGATGTAGGCATAGAGTATGTGTTAGTATGTTTGAATGTACTAAGTATGTAGGATGCAATACAACAAGAGATAAGCAATATAATTGAAATGCATAATATAGGCAATAAATAAGCATGTAGCAATATGACATGCATAGAAGATGCTTGAAGTAAATCATGCTTACGTAGAACATAATACATGAGCAATAAGAGACCGTCGTTATAGGATTTATAGTCTATTGAGGTACCAACCCATCAATTGGTTGGTGGATCATCTCACCCTACCACCCATGGTGATTGAGGTACCAACCTGTTGATTGGTTGGTGGATCGTCTTACCCTACCATCCATGCTGATTTAAGTACCAACCCCTCAACCCGGTTATCGAGTTACAAACTCCTTGATTGGTTGGTGGATCATCTCACTCCAACACCAATGGTGATTTAGGTACCAACCCCTCAACCCAGTTATTAAGGTATAAATCCCTCAACATGGTTATCAAGGTACAAACCCCTAGACATGGTTAGCCGGGCTCACAACCCCCTAAGGGGGGATGGTTAACTCCCAACATGATATAGGAGAATATTATATACAAACATTCCTTTCATCATCATAAAGTCATTCAACTCATAAGACATGCATTAGACCTTCAATTTCTCAAGAAATAATAACCGGACATTTTATCAAACACTAGGCGGGTGTGTAGTGCTAGTGTAAAACCAAGCAATTTAGGGATGAAATCATGCAAGAAAATTCAATGTAAAACCATCCATCAATACTCCGTAACATCCTCAAGCAATATATATCAAAACCCTTCATCATATCCCATAATGGATCTTAGATTCTTAGTTCAAAATATGCTAAAATAGTGACAATTTCATGAAACCACAACATAGTTCATAGTGTAATTCGTAATAAGTAAGATCCATAAGTAAATAAACTTGAAATCATGCAATTTAGGTAAAAAGGAAGCATGGGCACCAAGGGTGAGAGGACCCATTGGTTGAAACCCATATACCTTATCTTAGGAGAATTTCTTGATGAAGATTTGAATGGAGACTTGAAGCTTGGATGAATTCCTTGAGTTTCGGAAGAGATTTAGACACTTGAATTTTGAGAGAAATATTTGTCTAAGTGTTTCTGAGAGTATTGGGTAATGTCTTGGATGATATGAAGGTATAATATGGCTAAGTGTAGGTATTTTCATGTATGGGAAGACATAGGCCCAAGAACCAAAACCTTGGACCAACTAACAAATAACTGGCATAAAATACACACTGGCACACCCTTGGCGCGTCGCGCCTGGGGCACGCTAGCTCTCTGGAAATTGCATTTTTGCAATTTTCAAATTTTTCTACGGTTGCTCTTAAATCGGGGTTAGACCCATTTCCCACTCAATTTTCCCCCTGAACAAGAATATGTAGTTGAATTTTCGATATCACGCATGGATTTTGAGATATATGGCATTTATGATTTCGAGTACTTCCGAGGCAAATTTTTGGGCACTTTTGGGATCGTTCCAATATCTCCCCCTTGGGAATATTCATCCCCGAATGTCAAAGAAAGTTATATGTGAGACATAAATATGACAATTTCAACCCACATAACAATGCAACAATGCACTTAAACATCATTTCAAAAATGTCAACATAAATGTTAAATCATCATTAACTTATCAATTTAAACATAAATGTATGCAATGACACGAGGGCTGAACTTAAGACTTGAGACCATATAAAGGAGTTAGAGTTAGTATCTTAGGCTTGAGTAGAATAGAAGAGATAAGGATGTCGCTTTTGCATGTCCGCTTTGGCCTCCCATGTAACACTTTATACTTGTAGATTCCTCTGAAGGACCTTAACGGAAGCCACATCCTTATTCCTCAATCTCTTCACTTGTCTATCCAAAATCTGAACCAAAAACTCTTCATGGGTCAATATGTCTTCAACAACAACCACAACATCAAGAGGTACAATAGCATTAGGGTCTCCCACATATTTCCTCAACATGGATACATGAAAGACCGGATGAACCAAATCTATCTCACTAGTCAATTCCAACTCATAAGCTACCTTGCCAATCCTTCTCATTACCCTATAAGGATCAACCTATCTTGGACTCAACTTGCCTTTCTTACCAAAATGAACCACATCTTTCGTGGGTGACACCTTCAAATAGACCCAATCACCAACTTTGAATTCAAGATCCCTTCTCCTCACATCGGCATAGGACCTTTGACGACTTTGGGACATCTAAAATCTTTCTATAATCATACTAACCTTCTCAAGAGCCTCCGTAACCAAATCTAGACCCAACAAAACCACCTCTCTGAACTACCCAACCGGAGACATACAATGCCTACCATAGAGGGCCTCAAAAGGAGCCATACTGATGCTAGAATGATAGCTATTGTTATATGTAAACTCAATCAATGGAAGATGATCATTCCAACTACTCTTAAACTCTAATACACAAGCCTTAAGCATATCCTCAAGTTTTTGGATAGTTCTTTCGTCCTGGACATCCCTTTGAGGGTGAAAGGCCGTACTAAGTTTAACTCTTATATAAAGACCCCTTTGAAAGGACCTCCAAAAATATGAAGTAAATTGAGCGCCACGATCTGATATAATGGACAATGGAACCCCATGCTACCTCACCAATTTATGAATGTACAACCTAGCATAATCTTCAGCCCTATATATGGTCTTAACCGGTAGAAAGCGAGCCAATTTCGTCATCCTATCAACCATAACCCAAATGGAATCAAAACCCTTTCTAGTCTTGGATAACCTAACCCAAAAATCCATGCTAATCTCTTCCAATTTTCAAGTAGGAATCTCTATGTCTGAGGCTAGGCTACTCGACCTTTGATGTTTGGCTTTGATGTGTTGGCAACTATAATAACCGAAAACAAATTTGGTAATGTCCTGTTTCATACCTCCCCATAAAAACACATCCTGCAAGTCTCTATAGATTTAGGTAGAACCGGGGTGAATGGAATAAGAAGAACCATGAGCCTCATCAAGAATATTTTCTCTCAAGCCATAAACACAAGGCACACATAACCTACCTTGGTATCTATGGACATCATCTCTCCCTTGGGAGAAAAGCTCTACCTTACCACCCTTTACCAATGCCTTCTATTCTAAGAAAGCAGGGTCAAGATCTTGCTTAAATTTCACCTCCTCAATCAATGAATATTTTGAGCCATCAACACCACCACCACCACCACCATTATCCACCTCTTCCAATGAAACGACCCCAAAAAGTGTCCGAAAATATATCTCGAAAGTTTCCGGAATCGTAATTTCCATATATCTCAAAATTCATCTGTGATATAGTAAATCCGACTTCATATTCCTGATCAGGGGGTCAAATTGAGTGTGAAATGGGTCTAACCCGATTTTAAAGCAATTATATCAAAATTATATCTCAAAATGCAATTTCCAAAGAGCAATACGCGCTCTTGGCGCGACGCGCCAAGGGCACACTACTGTGTTAAAATGTTGCCAGTTTTCTATCTCAGTCTAAGACTTTTTGGTATTGGACTAAGTGTTCCCATGCGTGAAAATATCTATACTTAGCCATATTATACCTTCTTACCATACAAAACATTCCCCAATACTCTTTCAAATACTTAGACAAATATTTCATCCAAAAACTCAAGTCCCAAAAACTCATCTGGATTTAAGGATTTCACTCAAGCTTCAAGTCTTCATCTCCAATCTTCAACAAGTTATTCTCCAAAGTCAAGGTATATGGGTTTCAACCATTGGATCCTTTCACCCATGGTTCCCAAGCTTCTATTTCATCTAATTTACAAGCTTTTAAGTTGATTTTACATATGGGTCTATTATTATGAATTTGACTATAAACTATATTGGGATATTGTAAAAGTGTGACTATTTTAGCATGTTGTGAGCTATGAAACTTGGATCTAACTTGAGATTTAATGAAGGGTTTTGATTTATGTTGTATGATCGTGTTACCAAGTAATGGTGGGATGATTTACTTCAAGATTTCTTGTACGATTTCACTCTTTAATAGCATTATTTTACACTAGCATTGCACACCCACCAAGTGTTTGATAAATTGTCCGGATTATGTTTCTTGAGTTGTTAAAGTCCTAATGCTTGGCATATGAGATATATGACTTGATTATGATGAAAGTATGTTGTATATATATATGTTAATTTCATGATGAACTTCCATAGTGATGTGAGTTGCGAATCCCAGCTCAGAGGGTTATAGGCTCGGGTAACTATATCGAGGGATTGGTACCTTGGTTGCCTAATAGGGGAGTAGTAGGCCCGTATAACTATATCAAGGGGTTGGTACCTTGGTTGCCTATTACGGGGGGCAGTAGGCCCGTACAACTATATTGAGGGGTTGGTACCTCATTAACCATATCAAGGGGTTGATACCTAGGTTGCCTAGTATGGGGGGTAGTAGGCCCATATAACCATATTGAGGGGTTAGTACCTCATTAACTATATTGAGGGGTTTGTACCTCATTCGCCTCCAAGGGGGTTGTAGGCCTTGGATATTCTATATTGATGGTCATTTGTTACACATGTATTTTGTTCTATATCGGCGTGATTTACTTCAAGCATCCTTCATTTATGTCATATTATTACTTTGCTATCTATTGCCTATGATATTGCATTTTGCATATGTTGCCTATTTATTGTTGCATTGCATCCTACATACTTAATAGATCCAAACGTACTAACACATACTCTATGCCTACATGAAGTTACCATGTAGGAACCGGAGCCCTGCTTGATCATCCTTCTCCTCCACGTGACTAGTACGACTTCTCTCAAGCTAATTGGTGAGTCCTCCATTCCGAGGACAATGTTTATGATCTCATGCTATGTACTAAATTATCTTCTCCTATGTATGTATTGACTATGAGGGTGAGCCCGGTTGCTTGTCTTGGCCCCCGCTAAGTATCTAATGTTTAGAGGTATTTTTGGACATGTTATGTATCATGCTATGAGCTTTGACTCTCTGTTGACTCTTGATGTTTTGTGTGAAAGATGTCCCTTAGCCCCAATTATCCCTATCTACTATCTCTTGTTGTCATTTTATTGCTTCCGCGACAAAGGATGTGTAATGATATGCTAAGAGGCTTGCTTGGGGTCCCTTCGGGTTCCCCATACACCGTGTCACATCTAGGCCCTAGGCTTGGGTCATGACATCCAACCTAACCCCCAATCTAGCCAACCGATGGACCTTTCTAGCTACCCCTTTGCCACCATCACCAACATGTAAGCCATGGACACCCTACTCAAAGCATCGACTACCACATTAGCCTTACCGGGATGATAATGCACACTCATATCATAGTCCTTAAGAAGTTCTAACCACTTTCTTTGTATCAAGTTGAGATCTTTTTGAGTAAATACAAATTAGAGACTCTTATGATGGGTAAACACATCAACATGCACCCCATACAAATAATGACGCCAAATATTTAAAGCAAAAACCACGATGGCTAATTCAAGATCATGAGTAGCATAATTCTTTTTATGCACTTTGAGTTGCCTAGAAGCATAGGATATCACCATACCATTTTTTATTAGAACACAACCCACACCTACCCTTGAAACATCGCTATACACCGCAAAACCTTCTAGCCCTTTTGGTAGTGACAATATAGGAGCAAACACAAGCTTATCTTTCAATGTTTGGAAACTCTTTTCACACTCATCGGTCCATACAAATTTGGCTTTCTTTTGAGTCAACTTGGTCATAGGAGAAGCAATAGAAGAAAACTCATTCACAAACCTCCGGAGGTAACCCGCTAAGCCTAAAAAGCTCCTAATATCCGACGGGGTCAATGGTCTAGGCCAATTTCTAATCTCATCCATCTTCTTAGGATCCATAATACCATCCCCCGACATCACATGACCTAGAAAGGAAACCTCTTTTAACCAAAATTCACATTTCTCATACTTAGCATACAACTTCTCTTCCCTCAATCTTTGTAGCACTACCCTCAAATGACTCTTATGCTTCTCCATACTATGTGAATAGATGAAAATATCATCAATGAAGATCACAACAAATAAATCAAGGTAGGGTTTAAAGTCCTTATTCATAAGATCCATGAAGATGGCCAGTGCATTGGTCAACCCAAATAATATCACAACAAACTCATAATGCCCATACCTAGTCCGGAAAGCCGTCTTGGGAATATCACATTCCCTTACCTTCCCTTGATGATACCAGGACTGAAGATCAATCTTAGAGAAGTGACTAACCCCTTGCAATTGGTCAAACAAATCATCAATCTTTGGAAGAGTATATTTATTCTTTACGGTGAGACTATTGAGTTACCGGTAATCAATACACATTCTAAGGGACCTATCCTTCTTCTTCTTCACAAACAACACCAATGCACCACAAGGTGATTGGCTAGGCCTAATAAAACCTTTCTCCAACAAATCCCACAATTTCTCCTTCAACTCCTTTAACTCCGCCGGGGCCATATGGTCAAGGGGAATAAAAATGGGTTGAGTGTCAGGAAGGTGGTATATACCAAAATCTATTTCCCTTTTGGGAGGAACACGGGGAAGGTCATTTAAAAATACATCAAGGAACTCATTTACAATCGGAACTGACTTTATAGGAAGGACCTTGTACTCTACATCCCTTACCCTCGCAAGATGATAGAGACACCCTTAGAGATCAACTTATAGTCTTAATGCAAGAGATGAACCTACCCTTAACCACCACATCTATCAAGACCCAAGTCTAGGGCCTAGATGTGACCGGCGAATGGGGAACTCGAAGGGACCTCAAACAAGCCTCATAGCATATCATTACATATCCTTGGTCACGGAAACAATTAAAATGATAGTGAGAGATAAATATAAACAAGGGAATTGAGACTAAGGGTAAACTTCATTATCATAACATCAAAAAACCAGAGAGTCAAGGCTTAAAGCATAGATACATAACAAGTTCAACAACACCTCTACTACATAGATAAGACGGGGGGGCGTGAATTGATTTAAACAAAGAAGTGAGATAATTCTAAACATCTCATAGCCTCCCATTCATAGTTGTGGCGCGAT
>JAABOM020061238.1:0-11173 GCA_011800125.2 Solanum clarkiae
TAGCGGTAAGGTCTGCGTACAATCGACCCTCCCCAGACCCCACTAGTGGGATTATACTGGGTATGTTGTTGTTGTATATATACACCCAAATGTGAACCCCACGCGCCTATTTCCTCTTTTCTCTTTTTCTTTTCCTCTTTCTTCTCACACGTCTCCCTCACCCGATCCCCTTCTTCTTCAATCGACCACGAAACCAAAATTTCCTAGCAAAACGCCAATCCCAGAATCAACTCCAACAATTCCCTCAACAAAATCGTACATACGTGTCTCCTTTCCGTACAAATCCGTTAAGGGGAACAATCGAGATGTCCCAATCTCAAGCCCTTATTTTCTGTTGATCGAATTGAACGGCTTTGATGGCTCATGTTGAAGAATGCATTTGGTTTACTACTAGTTGGATAAGATTTAGGGTTTTGATTTTCAAATTCCTTCAAGGATTTTTCCCCAAATTGACCCTCATCTTTCCCTCCCGTTTTGCCTTAATTTTGGGGCTATGTATACATATATCCCTTTTCCTCCATTGTTGAGATAGCCATTCTTACCTGGAAAAACCCACACAATTCCCATACTAAATTTTTTTTAGAACAGTTTATCCGTCGAAAGGATTTTGGACTGTGGATTCTTTGGGTTCGACCTTCGATTGGTACGTAACGAAGGTTCGTTGGTAGGAGTTTCCTTCTCCAGTCGTTGAACCCCAGTTCCTGCTCTCAAACAGGCAATATCTTGCCTTCTCATGTTCTTCACGTTTGATTGTTGTATGCTCAGTGTGTTTTTGTTAAAGATTATTGCCTAATTCGTGTTATTGGTTATTATTTGAATAGTCGCATAATGTAAGTTTCGATCAAGTGTTTCTATTATGTGGATGTTAATATAGCAAGAGTTGAATCAAGGCTTAGTTTCTCTGTATCTTTTTAACATTACTAGTGTTGTTCTAAAAGTTTTCATTTTTGTGCTCTAATTCCATGTCGAACTAAGTCTATTTTGCTTGCTCAAGATGTTCTAATTTGGTTTATCCTAAAATGTTATTCTGACCTTGATGTTTAAGCTAAATTTGTTCAACCCTGTTTGGTGGATTGTTGGATTGTATTAATATATGTTGTCTGCCTTGCTATTGTCTTTGTTATATTATGAAGTAGATCAGTGTTTAAGTTTATATTTATGCACCGGACTACTGAAATGGTTCTAAACTTGAAAACATCAGTAAGATTTAGGTGTTGTTACTCTATATGCTTTGACTGATCTTGTCCTTATGTGATGATCGAATCTGTTTAGATATAAAAATTTTGACAAGTTTTGGTCTTATCTGTTGTTTTGACTCAACTGGTTCCTTCATTCCTATTGAGATAAGACTTGTCGATCAAATTTTCTCATCCTCTGCTAACCTCTAAACGTTATGCTCTCGTTTAAAGTTCCGATATAGTGAATATATGTCTTCTTCTTGGCTTTAGTTGGTTTAGGTTACTGCTGCTGTCATCTTTGTTTGTTGTTACCTAGTTTGAATACGAATCTGATAGTACTTAGGCTTTAGGTTTATTTTCTGGTTGTTATAGTTACAATCATGTTACTATGTGAACATAGCCTGTTAGCATGCTATTTGAGTTGTTTCTGCTTTTGCTTTTGTCTGAAATCTGAGTTTCGGGTCACTAGGTAAGGTCTTAATGGGTCCCATGATCTCTGCTCATGTTTGTTTTTTTTTGTGTTGAAACAAGTTCATTTCTTAAAATAATATACTATGTTTTCAGGTTTCCTTGGTTGTTATCCCTCTCACTGTTTGAAAATTCACTCGTGTCCCCATCCTTATTTCCTGTTTTAGTCTTGTTTTCTTTGTGTCGAGCATATCAGTGCTCCTAGTTGTTGTTTAGTTACTCTACTGTAATGCATATGGTTTCCTGCCTCATGAGCTTTAGGCTTTCTTTATTTCTTTTCTTTTGCCTATTAGCTCCCATAAAAATGCATGTTAGCGTCTTGGCCTTAATATATGAATGTTGACAGTGATTTCTTTGAAATAGAATGTTAAGAGTTCATTGTTTTGAATCCTGATATATGCTCAAACCCTTCATTCTTTCAAATTCCTTTATTTGTTAGTTGAGAATGTCCCTTAGGTCTTTTATCATATTTCATATCATGACAGCTACTCCCCTTGAATGTTGTCTCTGGTTTCCCTGGTTTGTTTCTCCATTTAGTATGCTTTGTGTATTTCTTTGCTTGGATTCTTATGATGTTGCAGTATATTAATTTTTATTTTTGTTGTGTATGATTGGTCCCTGAATCCATTGTGGACTTCTCTTATTCTCTTGTATTGAGTGATGGAGGCGCAAAATCCTTCTTATTGGAGTCTACTCTCTACATGCCTTGAATTTCTTTGAAAGGAAGGCAGTTTAGAGGGCTTTTGGAGCTGAAAAGCATGTTTTAAGGGATGCATATAGGTGTATACACATCTTATACACGTCTGATATACAACAGTGAAATAGGCCAAAAAGCCCAATATAGCAGTAGCTGAGCAAGGAGTTAGAGGGCCAAGGTAGGCCCAAAATTATTGAATTTAGGGCAGGTGGAAATTGGGCCTACCAAGCCCAATTTTATTTGATTTTTTCTTGTATATTGATTTATTTGACATACTTGTTACTTGCCTAACTCTAACATTAATGTTTATGTTGTTATTTGTTTAATCTAATTAATTTCCCTAACGTGTCTACCATTTATGTTAATTTTTGCGTGCTGATTTTTTTATCGCTAGAATTACTTCTACAAATTAGATTTTGGTGGAACTCTTTCAAAATTGGTTCAAGTGTTGGTCAAAATTTTCAAACTTAGTCAAATATTCAAACTCAGTCAATTTTTTTCAAAGTTAGCTAATTTTTCAAATTCAGTCAAATTTTTCCAAGTTAGTCGAATGTTTTAATCGTTGGTCAACAACAAGTTAACGGTCATTTTTGATTGATTAATTTCTTCTCAAAAATGGCAATTGAATCCTTCCCCATCTATTGAAAAATTTTAAGACTTTTCTGTTGAGTTTTAAAATTTAAATTAGTTTTCTTAAAATAATTAAGTGGCGACTCTGTTATTTTCGAGAATTTGGTTTGTAGTTAAATTTATTAAGTAATAAATCGTATTTTTGAAATCAAAGTCATTTTTTTCCAATTAATACTATCTTGCAAGGACAATGCACCTTTCCTCTATCTATGGTGCTTAGTTTATCTTATTTACTTTGAGGGTGAGCTCGGGACATGTCTTGACCTCCGTCCTATCTTATGATTTGGCAATGTTAGACATCTTGTAGACCTCTTTGCATTTATGTGCTAAGTGTTGTATTCAGAGAATTATGTTATGGGTATAGTTATGTCATTATGGTTTGATTATGAGTTCATGTTATGGATTCATGATAAGATGTGAAAGATCCTAAGTCCCGTATTGCCCTCATAGCGTGAGTCATACTTACATGTCCCTTAGTTCTATGTGCTATGTGTTATGTGCTATGTGAGTCCATATTACTCCCTATCCCCTATGATATTCCCATAGCGTTAGTCTTACTTTTCCGTTCCTTAGAATTATTTATTTACAATTCATATGTGCTTCTGAACTAATAATGTGTGAATTGATGCAACGAGGCTAGTTTAGGGACTCTCGGGTACCTATTTACCATGTCACTCTGATCCTAGACCCTAGGTCCACACCGTGAATGTATGTTAAAGCAAAGCAAGACTTGGATCAGACATTAGTCGAGTTAAAGAAATTGACTATTAAAGGGAAGGTAGAAGTTTGCTTACAAGAGTGAGATGGTGTGCTTTGTTACCAAGGCCGGTTGTGTGTCCTTAATGTTGATAATCTAAGAAGCGTGATTCTAAGGGAAGCCCATAACTCTTCATATTTTATACATCTCGGATCTACCAAAATGTATAGAGATTTAAATGAAGTGCATTGATGGAATGGCGTAAAGAAGGACATAGTTAGATTTGTGATGGAATGCCCTAATTACCAACAAATGAAGGTTGAACATCAATGACTGGGTGGCCTAGCCCAAGACATTAAAATTCCTACTTGGATATGGAAAGATGTGAATATGAACTTTGTGATAGGTTTACCTCATACCTAAAAGCAATATGACTCTATTTGGGTGAACGTTGATAGAATGACTAAGTCAATCCATTTCCTATTGGTTAAAACTTCATTTAGTGTTAAGAATTATACCACATTGTATATCAGGGAGTTGATGAGGTTGCATAGGATACTGTTATCCATCATATCAAATCGTCGATACCCAATTTACTTCTTATTTTTTGAAAGTCATTTCAGAGAGGACGGGTACCAAGGTGAAGTTGAGCACCACTTTTATCCTCAAATCAATCGGCGAGTTCGAGGACAATTCAGACACTAGAGGACATATTAAGGGATTGTATGTTAGATTTCAAGGGTAATTGGGATGATCGTCTACCGCTTATTGAACTCGCCTACAATAACAATTATCATTCTAGTTTTGAGGGGAAATTGTTTAAGGCTTTATATGGAAGGAGGTGTAAATTTTTGGTAGGTTGGTTTGAAGCTAGTGAGATGACATTGATTGGTCCTTATTTGGTGTTGGATGCTATGGAAAAAATGAAACTCATAAGAGAAAGATTGAAGACGACTCAAAGTCATCAAAAGTCTTGCTCTAATGTTAAGAAGAAAGATCTTGGGTTCAACTTAGGGGATTGGGTGTATGTGAAAGTTTCACCGATGAAGGGTGTTATGTGGTTTGGATAGAAAGGAAAATTGAGTCTCAGGTATATAGGACCTTACGAGGTCTTAGGGTGTATAAGCAAGGTAGCATATAGGTTGGGTTTTCCATTGGAGATGACTATGGTCTATCTGGTGTACCATGTGTCCATGTTGAGGAAGTTTATAGGTGATCCGAGCTCTATTATGACTTTAGGCGATGTAGATGTTGGGGAAAACTTGATATATGAAGATGTTCCGATTGAGATTTTGAACCGAGAAATGGAACATTTGCTGAACAAGAAAGTTGCTTTAGTTAAAATCATTTAGAAGAATCAACAAGTTAAGAGTGCTACATAGGAGGCGAAGTCGAACATGAGGCGATGATATCCTTATCTTTTTCACTCTACTCAATCCTAAGGTATTAAGTTATTCAATGTTCAAATAGTCCAAATTCTTTCATTTCAACATTTTCATCTCATAACATATGCATGCATGCTCGTGGAACTAATTTTGAATGGCATACATTGTAAAAGTTTGAAAATTATATGATTTTGAGGTTTAAATTGTAATTTTTGCATTTAGGTTGGATTGTAGATATCTAGTCTAATCTATTAAAGTTAGTTCCATCTCATTCGAGGATAAATGATCCCAAGGAAAAGATATTGTAAGCTCTTGTAAGTTAGAAATAGATAGCAAGCCTAAAAGGTGAAATTTCCATTATAAAGGTGTCTCACTAGGAAACCTTTCATGGCTCGTGGTTGTAACACCCATGAAAAGACGAAAATAGCTCTAGAATTGACCTATGTGTGTAACGTTTCTTCCCATACTTCGATTGTAAATTCGAGACCGGATTTGTGGTCAGTGCGAAAAATTGAGTTGGAAAATGGTCCTGACTCGACTTTAACGCGAAAAAATGCGAATTAAATTTTTCTAAGCAAATAAAAAATAGTGAGGTTTCCACGCCCCTACTGCGACGTGCTAGGGACACGGAACTACACTTGAGTTTTTTTTGAAATTTGACGAAACTGGAAAATTTGCGAAAAAGTGAGAATTAACACTAGTGCGCGTCGCGCACTAGTGTAAATTCGGTGCAGTTTTGTGCTTTTAATGGGGAGGGGTAATTTCGACTTTTTTCACACCCCATAATCCTTAATTGGACGTTTTTAAGTCGTATTAATGTCAAAAAATATTTTTTCCACACTCATTCATTTAAAAACCCTTCCAAGAAAAATTCAAGCGGTAAAGAAAATCAAGGATTCTCTTCAATTCTTCAAGAATTCTTTTTCCAGGTATGTAAGGCCACTTAAAAATTATTATTTTGATAATATCTATAGAAATAGAAGCTAGATTTCACCCATGAACCTTCAAGCATTAGTTGAGATTAAATTTCTGTAAACTTTGTAAAGTATGTTAATTTTCATGGTAAATTCCATAGATATCTTGATGAATATTATGATTCTTGGTCTGTATATTATTCAATTAAAGTATTGTGATCAAGTTTATGCTCATTTATGAACAAGATTTGTTGTTGTTAAGGTTTCTTGAAAATTTTGTTACTATTTCAAGAAAAGGACTAGTTTGAGTACCTTTTAAGCTTAGTTCAAGAAGTATATTTTAAAGATTGATTTTTGCATATTAGCCAAGAAATCTAGCCTGAGTTTGAATCACTAGAGTTGATATTAATTTTCAGACAAGTTAAAGAAGTCAGAGGAGAAAGCTAAGTAGTAAGCTGGGCTAAGTCCCCAAGAAATCAGATTTCAAGAATCTATAATTCTTTAAGTATGAGCTATAAAAAGTATTTCGGGAGTAGTATTGAACACCAATATGAGTGAGAGTATAATTAATTACTCAAACTCATAAACTATGTAGCAAGCATAGAATAGGATTGTACCACGGTACCTTCCTCATTAGCCACTGAGATGGCCTAGTTTTGGGATGGATCCACTCCCCTAGTTCTTCGTCCCCTACCCCGGCAAAGTACGGGATGACTTTGGCAGCGTGGGCAAGACGCTGTATCACCACGAAGCTCATTGTGGTAGTTGTCATTTAGAGAAACTCTCCAAGCTAAGAAGTTATGTTTTACTTACCAATTTTCGGCATGATACCTTCAGCATACAAGTCTTTATGATTATTTCTTATTTCACTGTGGATTATGTTTATGTCTTTTGAGATGTAATATGATATTGTAAGATACTGTTTTGTCCATCTTACATACCATACATCCCACTTACTGACGTCCTTAGGACCTGCATCGTTTTATAATGCAGACGCAGGTGACTGAGTTCCTCAGCAGCCGCTTCATTGAGAACTTGACAGCTTCTAGTCAGTGGTGAAGCCTCTTCTCAGTCCGAGGCCCTTTGGTTCATGTTATTTCATTTCAGTCTTTATTTCAGTTCTGGCTACTTGGGTCTATCCCAGTATTCCTTTCAGAATATTTTACTAGAGGTTCCATAGACTATGTGTTAGATACCTCAGTTTTCCTTAAATTGATTTCATTGTTGAGCTAATTTTCTTTTCAGTTATTCAGACAAGATTAGTAGTTTATGTTTCTTATTTACAACCTTTCCACTATTGTTAAGTTTTCCGCTGAGTAAGTAGTCAGGCCAAGTGGTTTGCTTGGGACTGAAAATGGTTTTCGAGTGCAGGCCACGTCCAGGATGTAGGCTTAGGGCGTGAGAAACTTGGTATCAGAGCCAGATTTTAAGAGTCCTAGGGAGTCTATGGAACCATGTCTAGTAGAGTCTGTATTGTGGGTGTGAAACGCGCCACATCTATAATAGGGAGGCTACGAATGCTTCAGAGTGTATCTCTGTGAAGTCTCTTCTAACTCGTGCATTCACGCCGTGTTTTTCAGATCATGCCTCCTCGCAGAGCTAATGGACCAGTAAAGGGCAAAGGGCGCCCAGCCAGGAGAAATGCAAACTAGCCTGGGTAAATTCCTGAGGAGCCTAGGGGTCTAGCTGTGCCTGAAGAGTAGCCACAACAAGTAAACATCTCCAATGCTGAGCTTTGCCAAGCCATCCAGACTTTGGCTCAAGCAGTTACTACTCAAGGAGGTCGCCAGGGAGATGATAGGAACAACGAGTCGGATACTGCTAGAGTTCGTGAGTTCTTGAAGATGAACCCACCAGAATTCACGGGGTCCAATGTGAAAGAGGATCCTGAAAATTTTATTGAGGAGCTTTAGAAGGTGTTTCAGGTTATGCGAATTGGTGATACTGAGCGGGTTCACCTGGCTGCCTACCATCTCAAAGGGGTAGCCAAACTTTGGTTTGATTAGCGGAAAGGGAGCAAGGCAGATGGGGCATTAGCTATTAGTTGCGCGGTGTTCGAGGAGACCTTTCTGGGACAGTATTTTTCCAGAAGATGAGGTATCCTAAGGTAAGGGAATTAGTGAATTTGAAGTAGGAGAATATGAGTGTATGGAAGAACAGCGTCAAGTTTACTCAGCTGTCCCATTACACTCTGCCTATGGTGGTAGACATACATATTAGGATAGATCTCTTCGTGTCCGGGCTCTCTCGAAAAACACCCCTTCACGACCCGTAAAGTAGTTTACAACCCGTAAAAGGGGTTTCTTCTGATGAATTTCCAAACTAGACATGCGAACCTACTAGAAATGACGTTTCAGACTCAATGGAAACATCAATATTTGAGTTTGAGGCCTCCTTGGCCTTGAACATAATCAAATTCAAAGAAACTAGTTAAACCCAAAATATCCAAGCAACCATATCATTCCCCAA
The DNA here is from genome assembly GCA_011800125.2 of Solanum clarkiae. NCBI lineage: Eukaryota > Viridiplantae > Streptophyta > Magnoliopsida > Solanales > Solanaceae > Solanum > Solanum clarkiae. Next base: position 8,439 of record JAABOM020061238.1, read on the forward strand.
TAAGAATCATGAAGTTGTCTAGGTTTTTGCCAATTTACCTGGTTATCAGGAATGAGATGTTGATAGGGGATATGGATATAGCCCATTTGATGACATATGTTCAGCAGGTAGAGGAGGAAAAGATGCAGGATAGGGAGATTTCTGGAGCAAGAGGGCCAGGACATCAGGCCAGGAGACAGGCAGGAGAAGGACTGGAGGTGTAGGTCACTCATCTTTCTAGCATAACACCGCCGGATCAACACCTTCATCCATTAGTGCACCTACATCGAGGATCAGGAATGAGCAGGGATCACAGCATTGCAGGGTTTTGAGCAACCAGTCACAGGGTAGCGTAGCTCAAGGATCAAATCATTATCCTATTTGTGGTAAGTGTGGTAAGTCTCATCCCGGAGAGTACCTTCTGGGCACCAATGGTTGCTTGAAATGTGGTCAAGTGGGGAACTTCTTGAAGGATTGTCCTATGGGAAAGCAGAATATGAGAGATACCAGATCACAGAAAGTCTCTTTAGCGCCGCAAGGTACGCCACCTCATAGGGGTACTACAACAGGGACAAGCGGAGGCACAAACCGCTTGTATGCCATGGGCACCAGACAGGAACACGAGAATTCACCAGATATGGTTACGAGTATGCTCAAAATCTTTACTTATGATGTCTATGTAACCCCATATGTAGCTGTGAAGTTTAGGGTCAATCCAGAATGCCTTATTGAACCTTTCAGTGTTTCTACTCCTATTGGAGAGTCTATTTTAGCCCAAAGAATTTATAGGGGCTATCCAGTCTCTGTTTATCATAAGACTATTGTAGATGATTTGGTGGAGTTAGACATGGTAGATTTTGATATCATCCTAGGCACGAATTGGCTTCATGCTGGGTATACCGCCATAGATTGCAGAACCAGAGTAGTTAAGTTTCAGTTTCCCAACGAAACGGTTTTAGAGTGGAGGGGTAGATCAGGTTTCCATAAGGGTCAGTTTGTCTCATATCTCAAAGCTAGAAAGTTAATTTCCAAAGGGTGAATATACCACCTAGTCAGAGTTTAAGATTCTCATGCCGAGGCACCATCTCTTCAGTCTGTCCCGGTTGTGAATGAATTCCCAGAAGTCTTTCCTGAGGATCTTCCCGGAGTCCCCCCAGATAGACTTTGGGATACACACTCTTCTAGATACTCAGCCTATATCTATCCTTCCATACCGTGACTCCTTCAGAGCTAAAAGAGTTAAAGTTGCAGCTAAAAGATCTTTTAGATAAGGGTTTCATTAGACCAAGCGTCTCACCTTGGGGTGCTCCAGTTCTTTTCGTGCGTAAAAAGGATGGTTCTCTACGGATGTGCATAGATTACCGTCAACTGAACAAGGTCACCATTAAGAACAAGTATCCTCTTCCCAAAATTGATGACTTATTCGACCAACTTCAGGGTGCTACCTGTTTTTCCAAGATAGATCTCAGATCTGGGTACTACCACCTTAAAGTTAGAGAGAGAGAGAGAGAGAGAGAGAGAGAGATTCCTAAGACAGCTTTCAGAACCCGCTATGGTCATTATGAGTTTCTGGTCATGTCCTTCGGGCTATCGAATGCACTAGCAACTTTCATGGATCTTATGAATAAGGTGTTGAGGCCGTACCAAGATATGTTTGTTATTGGTGTTCATAAATGATATCCTAATCTATTCTCGAAATAAGGAGGAGCATGCAGACCATCTTAGAGTTATCCTTCAGACCCTTAGGAATCAACAACGATATGCTAAATTTTCTAAGTGTGAGTTCTGGTTGGCATCTGTGGCGTTTCTAGGGCACATTGTGTTTGGTGAGGGTATCCAAGTTGATTCCCAAAAGATTGAGGCAGTAAAGAATTAGCCAAAGCCCACAACTCCCATAGATATAAGGAGTTTTTTGGGCTTGGCGGGATACTATAGACGGTTTATAGAAGAGTTTTCTTCTATCTCAGCTCCCTTGACTAAGCTGACTCAGAAGAAGACTAAGTTCGAATGGTCAGAAGCTTGTGAGAAGGTTTCCAAGAGTTGAAGACTAGGCTGACCACAACCTCAGTCTTATCCCTACCAGATGGAGTTGATGATTTCATAGTATATTGTGATGCTTCCAAAATTGGCTTGGGTTGTGTATTGATGCAGAGAGGATAGGTGATAGCATATGCCTCTAGACAGCTTAAGATTCATGAAAAGAATTACCCAACTCATGATCTTGATCTTGCTGCGGTGGTGTTTGCTTTGATTGAATTCTCTTATAATAATAGCTTTCAGGCCAGCATACATATGGCACCTTATGAGGCTCTTTATGAGAGGAGGTGTAGATCACCTATAAGATGGTTTAAAGTTGGTGAGGTAGGATTGATAGGACTAATATAGTCCATCAGGCTATGGAAAAAGTGAAGGTTATCCAGGAGAGACTCAAGACAGCTCAGACCAGACAAAAGTCTTACACGGATGTTAGAAGAAGAGACTTAGAGTTTGAGGTAGATGATTGGGTATACTTGAAGGTATATCCAATGAAGGGAGTTATGAGATTCAGGAAGAAGGGGAAACTTAGCCCATGATATATTGGGCCTTATTGTTACGCCGAAATTTGATCGACTTTTGAAATCATTTAAAATCGTTCGAAATATCGAAAATCAATTTAAACTCAATTAATTTGAGCAAAATCAATTTTTGAAATTCGAAAGGACACAGAGTCGCCACCTAATTTTACGGATAATTAGGAAACCATTAAAATATTTTAA